>PVLD010013346.1:0-56385 GCA_004027595.1 Dinomys branickii | reverse complement strand
TGTCTGACTAAATTTGCATGTCTGTATATGGGTCCATACATCTACAATTCGAAGATATCAATGGATAAAGCAACAACTACTGTTGAGACCATATCACCTTGTCTATAGATTAGTTATGATTGTACTATTTTCTATGATAATGGGTGTCTGTTTGTCAATATGTTTTTGTACTTTTATGTTTCTAAAATAAAAAAAAAAATAGTCACAAGGTGAGAATGAAAGTATTTTCAAAATCAAAAAAATTACAGAGAGAACTTTTACTTTTGGTAACACTGGTACTGGAGTTCACGTATAAAACTCAGCACCCTCGCTTGCCCAGGACGTGCAGTTGGTGAGGACACAGGTGAACCACTACCAACAAATCACAGACTTGTGCTGAGTGGAAAACATCCTGGGCCGAGACAAGGAAGGATGTTTGCCTTGCTGTGAGTGTACCTGTGAGCATCCATGCTGGCCTCAAGCAGCTGGAAACAACTAGGAACAAGGCTTGGGAAGCTGAGCCGGGCATGGTGGTGCGCGCTCAGCCAGGCAGATTGCTGCCAGTTTGAGGACAGCCTAGGTTACATAGTGACTTGAAGGTCAGCCTGAACTACATGGTGAGACCCTGCCTAAAAAATCAAACCAAACCAAACCAAACCAAACAAAACAAAACAAAAAAGCAGACAAAGAATTAGGGAGAAAGAAATACCCCTCAAGAGAATCCCTTCACCTGGATGGCCAGCAGGGCCACCCCCAAATGGGCAACAGGATTACTGTTTGGAGTGTTACAGTAAGATTCAGTGAGAAAAGCACTCATGAGAGACTGAATGCAGGAACAAACAGAGCTTTATTTTTAATTTTTATTTATTTATTTTTTGTCTTTTTGAGACAGAGTCTCGCTATGCTATTCAGGCTGATCTTGAGCTCACTTTGTAGCCCAGGCTGGTCTTGGCCTTGAAACAACCCTCCTGCCTCAGCTTCCCAAGTGCTGGGATTACAGGCATGTGCCACCATGCCTGGCCAATGGAGCTTTATTTGAAACCAGTGATGGACAGTCTCTGACAAAAAGCCTGAGAAAATATCCACACTGATCTGGACTTTGCTTTTAGCTTAAATGCCTTCTAGGTTTCCATGGCAACTACTGCTTCACATTACCCCACTTTTAGGAATTTTAGAAGAATGTCACATGATTCTCACAAGGTTTACATTTCCCAGAACTTGCTGGTCATACTCTGGTCAGGCGGTCCTTGACATTTTGGTTTAACTTTTAGACTATTCCCCAGTTTGCTCAGGCTATTTTTTTCCTTATTTTATGGCTCTGTTTTTCTTTAGTGGATTTTATGGTGGCTACAGGGGAGAGGGTGAAGGAGTGAGTTCAACTAGAGTTTAAATGAATTTAAGTGACTTCTAAAATGGAGTTACAAAAAGAAAATGGAGTCTGTCTTGCCCTATCAGGAGAATCTGGAAGTTTTCAGCATTAATCAAAACAACAACAGCAATAAGAACCAGGCCTCTAATTTGAGTCAAGAAAGAATGGGATCTTGGCCTCAGGTTCCACATTGCTAAAGTACACTATGCCTTAAAGTCCACACACCAGAAGCTACGCAAGGTGCTCTGAGTATGTGAGAACAGCAAACTGCACCACACTGGAGGATTATTCCTTGAAAAGAGTGATTCTTAACAGAAGCCCTCTGATGTTCTGCACCTACCTAAGGGCCATGAAAACAGAACTAGACTTAGTTTCTCTATAGCGTTTTCCCCAAGCATGACAGTGAGGTAGCCCAGCAGAAGCCTCTGGCGGCAGCTTCCTCCACCCAGCACTTCCTCTAAGGACTTTCCTGGGCTAGTCCTGACCACACACCCACCAGAAGCCCAACGTAGCCCACTGAATCATTCTGACTCTGAGCTGTGATGGCACCTTCACAGCAATACTGTGCCTGACTGCAAGCTAAAAAACCAATGTCACCTACATTGTAAAGAGAAAGAGCTCTGCCTCAGACAGCCTTTGCTGGGAGTCTTGGACAATAAGCCTAAATTATATCCCTGAATTTGGAGAATAGAGAAGCTGCTTTTGCTGCTCTGGTTGTACCCCCCAGTTCCTGAAAGAACATAAAAAAAGATTAATTTTAAAAGTTAGGAAATCAGGGCCAGGAATATAGATCAGCAGCACAAACACCTGCCTGGCAAGCATAAGGTCCTGAGTTTGATTCCTGGTACAACAAACAAACAAAAAGACAAAGTTAGGACATCAAACATCAACCTACCATTGTGAATCACACCTAGCTACTCGTGGGTGGCCCAACTCATCCTTTCTCCTCTGTGACAGAGATAAATGGCTCCACAGTGAAGCAAAGAACTTGGCAAAATTGAGCAATGGAATGAAGTGACCCAGGGGGCCTGTCAATGGTAACACCTAATCAACAAGTTTAAGTTTGGTTTTGGATGAATCAGCTAATCTAACCACATCCTCTCATCTTGTCAAGACTATCATTCACTATGTCACACAACGGCCACCTGTAAAGACCCAGGGGAGAACTCCTCTCAGGCTTCCTCTCAGGCTTCAGTGTTAGGAAAAGTCAATGTGCTAATGAAAAGCCAAGCAAGCATGACAAAAAGGATGAAACCAAACAAGAGAACCTGTGATGAGCAGATGACAGTAAGAAAAATATAGTGTGCCCTCTGTTTCTTTAAAATATCAAGAATCTTTGAAACGGTTGTGATTCCAACTTTCTATTGATAGGAAAGAAGTCATAGGTATGGCCCACACTAGCAGTGTGGAAATATTACATATATATTTGCCTAGACTGTAGAAGATTGTTGAAAAATCTACTTTAACTTTTTTTTGGTAGATTCTCCTGGATACTACTTGGCCAACTCTGTAGAATAACAAGTATAACTTTCTGCTTAATTTAAGTGGCTCATTCCAGAGCGACCACAATGAAAAGGGTCTCGATTTAGCCAGCTTAATATAAACTAGCAAGTATTTAGGTCTCAACTCAGTAAGTCACATTACAGAACATTTTTTCCACATCACTTGAGTATAATGAGTCAAGTACTTGAATACTTAATGATAAGTAATGTACTGGATCCTTTACTGACCCTGTTTCAAAAAGGTTCTTGTCTTTGAAAACTTAAAGGTGACAGGTGACCAATTATGAAGCATGCCAGTCCACTGTTAAGATATTTTTACAAGAAAATATATGTGTGTATTGTTTAAGAATAAAATGTGAAATTGTCCCCTTTTCATTTCTGTCCACGATTTGCTTCATTAATCTATTCTTAAAACGAATAACTAACATCTTTGTATTCAAAGGAATGAATAAATACCATTTCCATTCAAATAGTTCTCAAACAAATGGTAAGGGAAGAAAAAATTCCCCAGATTATATATCATTGAGAGCCATTATTAACACACACGAGTTTATATGAATGTAACCATATTTTAGATGCTTGGCAGGCTGCTTCTTTCATGGACAATTATACATTAAACATCCTGTCACAACATTTCATTTAAAACTATGTATCTCCCAAGTAATCTGTTCCTACTCATGGTTTAAAGTTATATCTTACTCGTGGTTTAATTTATGAACAATATTCAAAGTTGCTCCAATCTTGTCCCTGTATATCTCATACAGTCTCAACTTACTGTCTTATTTCTTCTTCATCAAAACTAACTTGGCCCACTTATGAGTGGTCTTCCCAGACTCCACAAGTATCCCCATTCCATACAATAGTTTGTGTTCTTCCATCTCCTCTCAGATGTGTGCCTTTCCTTCAGAATTAAATGCATGTCTTACCTCTTCATTTGTGTGCTCATTTTTTTAGTTAAAAAACATTTCCTATATACCAGCAACAAAGATTTAGATTTGAACAGTATGTATACTAGCTCTGCCTCTAAGTGACTTACCAAATATGGCCGAGGGTGGCAGCTGAACATGTAATAATATAAACTATGGTGAAGAGCAGGTCAAGGTACATGACAGAGACTAGTGCGGCACGGGTCAAGGGAACTTCCTCTGTGGAGCTTTGGCCAGACCCAGGCCCATGGCAACTCCCAGATTACAACCCCTTTCTGTCATCTGTTATTGGTGCTGTTCTTCCAAAACCTGCCTTCCAAGTAATTCACACTGGGGCACGTGTCCTTCCTCTCCACTGAAACACTTAAATAAAATAAAGAACCTATTTTATCCTTTCTTAGTGTTCCTAGGACTTAGCACCAAGCACAAAACAAGTCATAGTTCACTATCACTGATGTTGCTATTACTGATACTACGAAATAAGAATTTGTCTATAACTAGTAATTGCATGCTTCTAAAGAAGTTAGACACTAAAAGAATCATAAACACAAACCATTTGCAGCTTTTCTTCACATCTCTCAGTTGCCTCCATTTAGCTCAAGTCTCTACTGAGCATTTCTATGTATAGAAAATAATGTTGATTCTCCTGCTGAGTTCAGCAGTCCTAAGTTAAAAGTCAACCAGCCCTGAGTCTAAGATGACTAGCCTCCTGCCAACACTGACTTAAGGAATGTCAGTTATTAGTAAATGGATGAAAAAGCACTTTATCACTCACACATAACATGTTTTGGGAAAGCAAGAAGATTTATTTAAATAGCTCCAAAAATACTAGTGGAAACTTTGCGTCCCTTGCCCACTTGGGAGAAAGACTAACAGTGGCTACTTTGCAAGCATGTGGAGACACAGAAGTGAAGGCTGGAAGGCAGTCACAGAGCAGAATACCTAGCTCTGATGAATCATGCTCTGACTTCTATACCATGAAAAGAAAAACTGGAACCAGCGCTCAAATAAAAGAAAAATAACACGTACGTCATTGTTTGAGTAGGTCAAAACTTCCAGTAAGAACACATTTGATTTACTTTTGTTATTGTTCCTATTTTTTGCCTTTTTGAAATGAGGTTTTACTCTGCAGTTTAGGCTGACCTTGAATTCACTGTGTAACACAGCCTGGCCTCGAACTCACAGCAATCTTCCTGCCTCAGCCTCTTGAGCGCTCGGATTACAGGCATGTACCACCACACCTGGGCCTTTTTCTTTATTCTGGAGTGAAAATTACATATAATGTGCTTTTTTGTGTTTTCCTTGATGAATGCTTGAAATTTGTATGATTTCCATTTAGTTTTAATTCTATTATACCTTGCTTCAGCTACTAACAGAGGTAGTCTATTAGAAATGCAAGAATACCTGGATCATGCCAACTCATAATCAGAAAACTACAGTGGCTCTCAACTGCTTCCAAGATGAATAATAAAATTACAAATACTGGCATGCTCCTAAGATCCCTAACTTTCACTTAGAGCACCATAAATTGGGCCCAAGAATGAGCCTTGGGCATTGGTAAACTCTCCAAAATGGAAACTAACATTCTGCATATTTTTAGAGGAAAGACCCCTAAGTTCTCAGAGTCCCAGTGGAGTCTGACCTCAAAAACGTTCGCAGATATAACTTTAATTTTCCCCTTTTCCCACCTCCATCGTCTCTAACGGCCTACATCCGTTATTATTTCACAGATCTGGAATTTTTAGCAGGGTCAAGAAAACCTACCCACTGCCTTCAAGCAAGACATTATTTCCTTTACTTAAAGCATCCCAATTCTCACGAAGCACCTTTTGAAATCTTCTCTCCCACCATGACTCCATCCCACCAAGGCTTCCAGCTCTGTTCGCCCTGCAGAATTAGAATTACCAATCTTCAGATGGTGACAGACAACACTGATGACTAATGGGATGGGGACCCCAGGCCACTGCACTTGAACTATCATGGCAAATGTGCTCATGGTGGGCTTTCATTATACATTCCCCAGGTAATTATATTAAAAGGCCTTTCAAGACAAGTCTTGAAATAAAGCAAATAATGACAAAAATGTAGGCACCTGCAGCAGCTAGAACACAAAGCATTTTAAGACAGATCATGTGAGCCTCATGGAATGAGCTTTGGCTGCAAGATGGAGCCCAACAGCAGTCTCTTAAAACTCACAGAGCAGTAATTAATGTCAAAATTAATAACCAGTAAATGCAATCTTAAATGAATAGAGCAAGTGTTGCTTTTCCTCCTTTTGATATTTCAATTTCCATTGGGGGCAATTTAATTGACAAATTTATCAGGCAACTAAAATCGTCTTTAGGAACTCAGCAAAATGTGATGAATAAAACAAAAAATTCCACATCTCACACCAAGTCTTTCCATATCTTGAATCACCTATAATAATTTAGGACAAGTGAATAAATGGCACACAAAAGTCAAAATATTAAACAGAAGACATTATGTTTTTAGCAACAATTTTCATAATTAACAATTCATGGTTAATACTTTCTGGGTTCTTTTATATATCTCTGAAGACTTCTCCAGCCAAAAAAACAAACCAAAACAATGTAGAAAAACAACCTATAAATTCTCAGATGATACTTTCCTTTGACAAATGAACTATGTAACAGTGTCAGTGTTCAAATAAGCTGTGGTCACCACACAAACTTTAATGAATTAGTCACTATCACCACTTCCTTTCCAGGACTTCTGTGCCCAAGGTCAATGAGCTCCCTGCTGCAAAATATCACTAGCGTATTAACATTGTTTCAGGACACAATGTGAACACAGAACTAGCACCTATCGTTTGACTGTGAAATATATGCCATTGAGAGGATCTTTCATAATTTTCTTAAAATTAAATTCTTGATGTTCACAAAACCTTTGAAAAAACAACCTCTGAGATTTAAAAATGTGCCATGGATGTTAAATTATGCTGGCCCCAAAGCAGTCAGATTCACGGTGTTAAATAAGCTTCACAAGAGGCCAGTGTGGGGACTTAGCACCTTCGCTGATGGAACAGGTGGAGACTCCCAGGCTGAAGCTCCTGCTACCCAGCTGAAACTCGGTTGTCTGGAGGCCTTCAGAAAAGTCAGGAGAGGCAGATAATCACCAAGTCCTCACACAGGCTAGGGCTGTGCAGCACAATGAAGCCTCTCTGCTGTGACCTGTAACTGCACAGCCAGTGTGCACTTTGCCCCCAGCCCTTTAATGTCTGTGAAGTCATCCTCCTCTGCTCATCTGGGCAGAGCACTCAGCATGTGTAAAGAATGAGGCGCTGCCTGATTCCAGAATGCAAATAAAAGCCACATACGATCTTCACGTTAAAGTGCTGTGAATTGATCTTGTGATGGTGGTGAACAAGTCAGAAGGAAAGGAGAAATCCTGTATTCCCAGAAGCGTACACTCAAATGGCTTTGCCCTGCAGCACACATTTTCATCTCCATTCCATGTGGAAATGTATCCTTAGGTGTACAATTCTTTTTTTAATTATTTTAATTTTAAAGATAAAAGAAACAAAACATATCAACAAACACAACAGACATAAACAAAACAATAGAAAAACAATATAGAATTTCAAAAATATGATAAGAAATTAATGACGGTTGTTGTATTACTTATTGTTATCTTCAGATTGGTTACCCAGCTAAAGAAATACAGGCATGTAACAATGATCAAACAATTAAATATCAACTACTCCTTTCAAGAAAGCAGTAGAAATTAGTAGTAAAATTATCCTAGCTGTCTTTTATATATACCTTTCCCCTTCTTTCTTCCTTTTTTTCTCTTTTCCCTTATCCCAGTCATTCTTTCCTTTTGAGCAGTTTCTTTCCCTTTCACAATACGTATTGTACCTTTTACATTTTATTTACACTTTCAAGTTCTTATACTAGGGAGATAATACAATGGTTACACATGTGAGTCTTATTAATTTCACTTATGAGTATGATTTCTAGTTGCATCCATTTACCTATAAAAGCCTCAAGTTTATCTTTCTTTATAGCTAAGTAATATTCCCCTATATAAAAATGCCCCATCTTTTTTATGTATTCCTCGGTTGATGGGCATTTGGGTTGTTTCCAGGGTTTAGCTATTACAAATTGCACTGCTATAAACATGGTGCATGTATACCGTTGTGGTATGATGTTTTTAGTTCTTCTGAAAAGGTACCCAAAAGGGAAATAGCTGGGATGAATGGGACCTCTAATTCTAGTTAGGGCCAGGGATATAGCTCAGCACCAGGAAACTGTAAGACTAGTGGAGTCTAAGGATGGAAGAAGGACATGAAGGTGGGCCCTGGGAAAAAACATCCTTGTTTCTGGGGAGAACTGACACAAAAGGATGTATCCTCTTTTCGTCTACAGTAGCCATGGTGCAGCAGGGAGGAAATCCAGCTGAGAGCTGCAACAGTCCTTCAAATGTAAGGAAACTAAAACATGAAAAGAACTCGACCATTCAAACCAGCTATTCCCCTTCTGGGTATTTTCCCAGAAGATCTGAAAACATCATATCACTCTGATATATGTGCACCCATGTTTATAGCAGCACAATTTGTAATAGGTAAAATGTGGAAGAAACCCAAGTGTCCATCCACAGAAGACTGGATTAAAAAATTGTGACATTTTTATATAATGGACTATTATTCAGCTATAATGAAAGACAGTTTGGGGGACTTTGTAGGCAAGTGGTCAAAGCTGGAGTCCATACTCATAAGTGAAATAAATCAGCGGTATATGTGCAGGCAATGTATTGTATCACTGGTGTAAGAACCTGAGGGTGGGAATATAAACTAAGAGACATAAAGGAAATCTGTTCAAAAACAAAGAACAGATGGGACGAGGGAAAGGAGAAAAGAAAGAGGCAAAAATGTATGTATGTATATATGTATATACATATGTGCAGGAGGGCTAACATGGTTCTACTATTGTATTATATCACTTAATGCTAAGGAATAATTGATGACGGGTTATTCTATCAATCTTGTTTGTCTGTATGTGTTATCCTGAACACACACTTCGAAGATATCAATATGCAAAGCAGCAACTATTGTTGGTTTTTCTTTTTATTTTTTTTTTTGTCTTTGGTTTTTTGTTTTTTGTGTTTTTTCTGTTGTTGAGATGATTAATTGTCTGACCAATTTTGCATGTCTGTATCTGTGTTCATGTATATACACTTCGAAGATATCAATAGGTAAAGCAACAACCATTGCTGAGTCCATGTCACCTTGTCTGTAAATCAGTTTTGACTGTACTATTTTTATGCTAATTTGTGTCTGTTTGTTAATATGTTTTTGTGCTTTTATTTAAAAAAAAAAAAAGAACTCGACACCCACATGTTGACTTTTTCCCACTGCAATTTTATTACTTGAGAAATAAGAGAAAAGTAAAATAAGAGGCCAAAAGACTGGATACAAAGTCAAAGGGGAGAAAATTCCAAAGTCTGATAACCACAGGTGTTGTTCATTACCTTCAGCCCCTGTTTGAATGTATATGTTTGGATCTGTCATCTGTACAAATTCTAAAATAAAACAGCTCTGATTTCAAATAAATTTCCCCTAACACTAGGCAAGAGTAACTATCTCCTTTTCCACTCCAGGCAGTGTAATGTAAATGAACAGGCCACCTTTGCAGAAATACAATCAAAGGTTGCCAAAGAGAGCTCATGGCAGGAGTTTGCTGCACTTGAAATCATTTTTGCTAAGAACTCATCAATCACAGAAGAGACAAGAGCTCAGATTTTAATCATGCTGACTTTGTGATACAGCACATCTACATGGACATTGAAAACCTGCCAGCATAAACAAGCTCTTCTACTAGAGAATATAATGTAATGCAGTATATCTTTCCATGTGCCTGACACTGCTAAATTCTGGAGACAAGACTACCTAGGTCATAAGATCTTGCTTTAAGGAGCGTCTGTCTGGTGGAGAAAATGATAAACATGCACAGAGAATTATAAGGGGAGGGATCATAGCACAGAAATTGGGAGCATTGTGGAAACACAGAGGAGGGGTAGATAATCTAGTTAGAATCAAAGTCATGACTAAGAAAATATTATGGAAACTAATTTACCATACAAATATTTTAGAAGCTACACTTTGAAAAACTACTATATAAATGCTGTGTGCAGAGGATTATACAGTTTGCTTAGCAAATCAATTTCAATGAAATTATCTGAAATATATTAGTCTACAGGCAACATATTTGATTTTCAAAACAGACTATTCTTCCTAAAAGTTCACTGCATTTGGAGATTTGCCTTCATTAAATTTTCATTGTACAGATGGTGGGGGAAGACTTACTCTTTCAGGACACATTTGAAGGACAGTTCCAATTTCATGAATGGCAAAGTCTTCCAAAGTTATAAAGAAGGATCTATCCCAGGGCTGCAGCTCAGCAGGGCCATCGTGGGTCTACAAGGCCATCTCTGTTTGAACCAGGTACTGTCCAACATTCGGTGGGACCAGGAAGCAGGCCATTACCCAACCAATTCACCATGAAGAAGAATGCAGCAAGAATCACTTCATTACATGTCTGAGGAAGTAGAAAAGCAATTTGTTATGTAATTACTGTCACTGGCACTGAGAATGTGTATTATGTTCCCAAGGAAGTCTATATGTTTGCTATGCAAGAAAAGCAAGGGTGGTTTGGTGATGGAACTAATGCTACTGTATGTTAGGACCCATGAGCCACAAGTAAGAAGAGGCCATTTGGTCCACATACCTCACAGAATTAAATGTACCATTAACTTCAGCTATAAACTCTTGTTTGTCAATCCACCCACCTCTTGGGTAAAGAGTCTCCAAGCAATTAACCAGCACCAGACTTGCTAGGGACAGTCTGTACATACCTGCTACATAACTCCATGTGTAATCTAATATCATACCCTTTTCTATTAGATTTGAGAGTTCGTACAGCTTCAAGCTTACCCACTACATTTGTCCCATTTACTAGAATTAGGTACAGATTCTTCTCTGAGAGATATTTTCTCAAGTATTACATAAAAAATCAGTGCCACTTTTTTTTCAGGAAAATGATCCTCATAAATTTTTGTCTTGCTATTATCCACTATAATATCAAGAAATAAATAAAATCCTCTATGATCCAGGTCTAGGCTTTTATCCAAGATTCTCATCTGTTCCTCATCTACTTCTTTTACCTCAAAATTTAACAAACTTACCTGGACATCTTTACAGTGCTTTAGATATGTTCATTGCCTCTGAAGGAATAAAAAATCATTTCTCTATATGACTCAGTAGTTTTCATAGAGCAATTGCTCCTAGCCCCCTCACATACTTCATAATTCTTAGTTGGAGCCTATAGAGATGAGATAATGAATGTTCTTCTAGAAGTTTCTCTGAGTGAAACAGCTTAGAGGAAAGTGGGCTTTTGTGCCAGGAAATGACAGGAAGTTCAGTCCCAGAGGTGACTTTAGACACTCTGGCCTGGTTGAAGTCCTCCATGAGTACCTCCACAACAATCTTGTTGTACTAGCTGTGCAAAATCCTGTCTGCTCATAAAACAAGCTTCATTGACCTGGTGGCAGTTCATGATTTTGAAAATTCCACCTTTTAACTGGAAATTTTCTTGAATGGCTCTGTACTTTTGATTTACTGACAGCCAGCACCCACAAATTGGTCAAGAATTCCCCTTCACCTAGCTGCCTCGGGTTTACTGTTCCTGAGCGTAGTCTTCAGCTTGGCTGTTGGGCTCTACATGGTGAGTGCTGCCTTTGTCTCCAGGGAACATGGTGGGTGGAGGGGTGGTTGGAAGGTAAGGAGACCTCGGCTAGTGCTGCTGTAGACTAATGAGGTACTCTTGAGCTTCCACTAGCAGTTCTTGAATGCCTGTTATGGGCTACTCTCTGTTTAACAAGAGATGAAGGTCATAATAGAATGACTCATGATTCCACAAACAGCCAACCTGCCATCCTTATCTGAAAAATGAAACACTACTGAGAAATCCAAAATCAATTCCAACATCTCATTTTGGCTAACTCTTGTGAAACTTCTTTCCCACCAATATCTGTACAAATAAAGAGTTAAAAATTTTAGAACAAATGAAAGACCAGCACTTCCAGCTTTCTTCTCTATCCCAGGAGGGCTGCCCATTTAAATCTCATGTAAAAGGTAAAGGAAAGAGGAGAAGTAAGAAACTTGAAGTCAGCAGTTCAGTAATTAACCACTGAAACAACAAAATATTGTGCAGGTTGACGCTGAAGAAAGACAAGGTGATATCAGATAAAATGTCAGATTGTTCCACGTGTGAAGACATCAAACTGAAAACTTGTTGATGAACCATGCAGAGGATAATGCCAAACCGTGTCAGTATGAACCATGAGGACACTGCAGAGTGAATTCTAAGACTCATCACTGTCTACTTCTCAGTTGCGATCTATTTGTCCCCTCCTGAAAGCCTACTCAGAACTCACCATCCCTGACCCAGGATGCTCTCCCTGACTAGTGTCCTGATGTGTCCGCTTACCTGCCTACCTCCCTGCAGGCCCAAGGACTCTCTTGCATTATTCATGCATTGCTTTGCAAGCTTGCTATGTCCTCTTTTCTGCGATAAATGTTAAATGCTTAGCTCCCTAGCCCTTGGTAGGGATGACTAGCTGCTTTGTCTTCCTCGGCATCACACCTTCCTGAGCCTGTTATGCAGAGGTAGAATCCAGCACCACTTTCAAAGGAGGGAATTCATCAGTTAGCACCAGCACCGCACTTATAAGCAGAGGAAAAGTGCTTGCTATTTTCATGGGAAATGGAAAAAGATAATTTACATGATAGTGATAGTTGCATAAAAGCAAAGGGGGGCATGGAATTTCAGTGAGGAATTTAGTGAGGGAGTACGAATATCAATAAAACAGGAACATCTTAGGGAATCTGAAAGTGGCTTTTAAAAACCTAGGTCCAGTTTCCCACAACAGAAACAACTAGTTGAGGGACCTGTATCAAGTCATTTAACTGAGCTAAATCTAGGAACCTAAGACTAAACTAAATATGAAGTTCTCAGAAAAGGACATTCATTTCACTCTAATAGTTATGCCAGGGAAGGGCAGTGCCACAGGTGGGTTTACACAGTGAACACCTCCTGAGTGCTTACACGGGCCCCAGGCACTGGGCTGGGTCCTCAGTTCCAAAGATGAACCTAATGTGGCTTATCCTCTAGCAGAGTTCACATGTATGTGTGTGTGTATGTGTGTAAATTGTATGGGAGGAGTATTCACCCTTGCCCTCGGCTGACAACCTATACACCTAACGTTTTGTACTGGGGCTGTGCACCAGTACTGTGCACCACACAGTCCTCAGGCCTGGTCTGTGCCCCATAGGCCTTCCTACCCCATCTATTATTTGGTCAATAGTTGGCATTGTCCCATTTCCCTCTGACATGAAAATAATCTAACTGCAATTTATCTTCTCTTTTTAAAAGTGTTTTTCTGGCTTTTGGGGATATAAAATGTGATGCAATGATTCCTGTTCTTCCCATTTAGTAATTAGTATGTTTCAAGACTACGTTCCCCCATAGGAGGCTGAGGCAGGAGAATTGCTGTGAGTGTGAGGCCAACCTGGGCTACAAAGTGAGTTCAAGGCTAACCTGAACTGCACAGCAAGGCCCTGACTCAAAGAAAGAGGCTACATTAATGCAGCAAAGATATGAAAACAAACTATCAACAGAACAGATGAAGAAAATGTAACTTGTGTATGTATATGTATGTGCCCATATGTGTACACACACACACACACACACACACACACACACTGGATAATCATTCAGCTTTTGAAGAAGAAAATCATGTCATGTACATCCATATGGATGAACCTACAGGACATTTTGCTAAGGGCAATAAGCCAGGCAGAGAATCACAAATACTGCGTGATCTCACTTTTGTTAGTTTCGTTTGTTATTTTTAGTACTGGAGATTGAACCCAAGCTTCTCTACTTTCATTTTGTTTTGGTTTTTAATTTTATTTTGAGACAGAGTCTCACTAAGTACCCAGTCTGGACTTCACCTTGTGACTCTTCCCTTGACTTCCCAGAGCTCTGGGACTAGAGTCCTGTACCGCCATGCCCAGCTTGCTTGATCCCATGTACACTTGAAATCTAAGAAAGTCAAATGTGTAAAGTAACGGAAAGTGGAATGTGTGGGGCGCAAAGGCTGTGCAGAGATGAGGGAATATTGCTAAAGGGCACAAAAATTCAGTGATGTGGGATGAGCAGGTTCTGAAGATCAAATTCACAGTGTGATGCCGCAGTTAATTACACTGTATTGTACACTTGTAGCTCACTGAGAGAGCTGCTTTTGTCCCCACACACAAAAACTGTAACTAAGTGACAGGTGTGTTAATTCCCTCAATTGCTATAGTCTTTCCATAAGGTACACAGGCAGCAAAACATCATGCTGAAACCTTCTGTAAAAATAATTTTTATTTGTCAAGTATGCCTCAAGAAAGCTGGAAGAGAAAAGATGCCATTACTTCTAATGAAGTGAGCTTGCTTTATATCAGTTTGATTTATTTTTATAGTTCATCCACTGTATTAACAAATGAAATTAAATCTTTATTATTTTCATTGCTAGAAAGCTTTTCGGTTTTTGGGGGTGTGGTGATGCTAGGGATTATTGAACCCAGGGCCTTAACTACACCCTCAGTCTTTTAAATTTTTCTTATTTTAAGATGGGTTTTAACAGACTCACTAGTTTGCCAAGGCTGAGCTCAAACTTGCAATCCTCTGGGACTACCAGCCTGTACCACTATGACTGGCTTAGAAAGAGTGAAGTTACGTAGTCCAGTTAACTGTGAGCAGCAAGGTAAGAAAGTAATAGTAGTGACAATGGTTAATTTTTACTGAGTATTTAGAATGTGCTCCATACTGTGCTCAGTACTCTGTAGCTCATGGCTCAATTATTCCTCATGTCACTTAGGGGATGAGAGGACTGTTAACCCTACTGTCTAGAGAGAGAAACAGATTGTGAGGAGCCCCAGAACACACAGCCGCTGTGTGCACTATTGCCAGGATTCAAACCAGACAGTTAGACACACAGAAGTACAGTTCAAAACTAGTCACTTTGAGGTCCTTCTGTTTTGGTTTTTGGGTTTTGTTTAATTTTGTGTTTTGGGAGGGTATAATTTTATTTTACTTTGTTTTGTTTGAGAGAGGGTCTCACTAATGTAGTCTAAGTTTCCCTTGAACTCACTATATAGCCCAGGCTGGCCTCGAAATCATAGCAATCCTCTTGTCTCAGCCTCCCCAAGTGTTGAGATTATAGGCATGTGCCACCAGATCTGGCTCCAAAATGAGTCATGTTGGATGGAGTAACTGTACCTTGAAATTAATACTTATGAAGGGTTCATTTTATCTCTTTAGAATGAGAACCACCAGAGGGAAGAAACCTTCCTTTGTTGATGAGCTGTGGACACAATAACACTCACACTCCCCCTGCTGTGTTCACAGCACCCACAGCCCCTCAGGAGGAGAATCACACTGGTGAGGGGTTCCTGAGGATCATAGGGTGCATGGGCCTGCTGGAAGCATCCAGGGCAAAACGCTAAAGAAAGAAGAAACAAAATGATTTCTTTCTTTGGCCTCCTGGCACTAAGTGTATCATCTCTGAAGCACAATTGCAGAACTAATCACAAATCCTTTTTCTACTTGAAGTTGCCACCAAAAAACTGAGAGGCACAGGAACTCCGGTTCTTATGGAAAAACTCACATGACTCCAAAAGAACAACACAATTAAGAAATTATCAAGGCTCCTGCCATCCCAGCACACAGGAGGCTGGGGGAGGAGGATCACGAGTTTGAGGCCAGCCTGAGCTAGAACATGGCTTCAGTGGTACCTGGTGTTGAAGAGAAAGCAATAATAACTGGCCAAAAAATGAATTTCTAACCCTTTGTCTCATCATCTGTAAAATGCAAATAATGGTAGCTATAATAGACTTGTGAGAATTTAATATTAAACAAGAACGGTGAATGTATTTCCTAATATTAAATATTAATAACATAGATAATATAAAACAATGAAATCTACTTGAATTGTTCTAAAATAATTAATTTAATCTCCTATATTTTAATATGGAGAATAATCATCATATAGATATTATTATATTTTTAACTGGATCATCTAAATAGAGGTTCTTAAAACTCGAGAGGGACTAAAGTTCAGAGAAAACTATTTCTCATCCCTCGTCAAATGTCTCTGTGTAACTGTGAAGGTTTTCAGTTTTAAAGCCCTTCCATATTTAGCAGATCTGTAGTAGAAAATGCTCCCCCAGCCGGTCTGCTTCAGTTTCTTGGTTGTCCAGGTGATAGTTCCTGTTCCAGTTCCACTTGCTTCTGTCTCTTAGAAACAGCTGGGCCCTGTGATATATAGCTGGTCACTAGGATGTACATTGTATAAACCAATCCCCAACTGACAAGCTGTTCTGCCTCTGTACTTCTTGCTTGCTTATCTCATATAAGCACTAGACCACCAAAGATGAGGGCCTGACATGTTGGGAATGATCCCAATCAGTGCCTGTTGACTTAAAGATATCCATTGCCTTTGTATGTTCCTCTAGATGTTCTGGAGTTCTTTTCAGGCCTCCAGCATAGACTCTTCACACCAGACTGCAGTGAGCTTCAGGCCTTCCAGCTCGGACTGGACCCTCAGGCTCCAGCACAGAAATGCCATTGTGCATTTATCCGCCCCTAATTCCACAGGCAGCCACCACAAGCCTATCCAGGAAATCCTTTATATAACCATGTATGTATTTTATATTAAATGTATTCTTCTAGTGAATGCTCATTGTTCCATTCTTATTATGGAGAAGACAGATACTAGTATTCCTATTTTACAGAAGAGGAAATCTAGTCAGAGAATAAGTAGAAAACCAGGATATAAATTATAAAGCTTCAGATCCACTTCTCTTATTTTCTTTTACATACTTCAAACCACTAAGAAATAATTTTTTATCTTCATGAGAATTATTATTTTGACCTAGCTTTTCTGATAATAACATTTGTCTCTATTTAAATGCAATGTCCAAGTGATGTTCCTAAGTCATTTAGCCTTTTCAACAATCCTATTAGTCAAAGTAAATAGCCAAGTTTATAATATGTCTTGTGAGACATTTCACAAGTTTGAATATAGTACAAATAGAATGTGATATTAATTTAACAGAGAAATAAGAATTGCCATTTAAAACAATGAAATACCTGTTAACATTAGTATATCTAAAAATGTTTAAGAACGTTAGGCCATAAAATTTGTCACCCTCACTGAACAATCAACAGATACGTCTAGAAAATACTGCATTATTTAAGCTTTTCATACATTCCCACACAACGTAAATGGCAATACTCAGATTTTCAGTAAGGGCTGGGTTTATACAGACTGTATTTTAAATTTTAAGTTTAATCTTTCCCTGCATTAATTCACCATCATTATTGTTATATAATACTTCATGGGTCTTCTTCTATAAATTAGGCATTTTGCTTTGGGAAACAGATAACTTAAAAGCCTAAAATACTTGAAAGATATTATTTTAACTTTGTATCTGGTAGCAACAGCCCCACTATACTGGCCGAAGCTTGCTCAGGTGCAGAGAAATCTGATTAACTATATTTGTTCAAATGGGAAAGGGGAGTAGGGACGGGAGGGGACAAAAGGAAAAGAATAAAGATGAGAAACGAAGAAGAAAATGGAAGCAAGTATTTTGTAAATAAGGGGGAGAAGAGGGTTAAATAGATGGTAGGGGAATGGGAAAAATAGAATCCAGATATGTCATATGCAGGTACAAGTTCCCTATGATGAATGTGATAGTTATGTGTACCTAAAATGTACCAATAAACTTAATAAAAATAAAAATAAAAAGTAAAAGATTGAGGGCAGCGGTGAAAGCACATGATGGTTCACAGAGATGCTGTATAAACTCACCACCTAGAAACAGAAATTTTACAACTGGAAGGGATTCTCATAACACGGAAATACTTTGGACCCAGGGATGCAAACAATTCACCTGTGTTTCTCTTTCAGAAAATTTCTAATCTCAGCTGGGTCTACAGAGCAAAGCAGTGGCATCCACATGCGGGGGAAAACGCAGAGATTCTCTTAGCTCTCACCTCTGGATAAGCCGGGCTGGAGAAGTGGCTGCAGAGAGAAATTCAAGCACCGGAAGTATGTGGTTTGCTCTATAGGGTGCCAAGCAACCCGATGGGTTGATTTAGCTTTGTCAGTTAACTGATTGCTGCTCAGATGAACAAAGGCTCTGATCTTCTTGCCAGCAGGACACACAAAGAGGACCTGAGCACACCTGCTCTATGCAATGTCCTGAGGATCCACAGAAACTTCGAATTCATTACTCTCTGTGGAACATCCTCCTGCTCCTCCTCACACACAAGCAAGTGCTCCTCTTCTCCTGGCTCAGCCCTATAGTTCCTCCTCCTAAGAGGTTTAAATGACTCTGTGGTTAATCTACTCACCAAGCCTTTAAATAGATCCTAATTTTTAAAGAGTAGACAAAGCCTGCTATTTTTGAAGGTGTTTTGTTTGTGTGCTTGCTTGTTTTTTGGTTACTTGTTGCTGGGGATTAAGCCAAAAGCCCTCACTTTGAGCTATATCGCTAGCCTTTTGAAATTTATTTTGAGACAGGGTTTTGCTAAGTCACTAAGTTGATTGACCCAGTTGGACTGGAACTTGCAATTCTACTTCACCCTCTAAGAGTGCACCATCATGCCCACCTCTGCGTGGTTCCTGAACCTAACCCAGAAGAGCAAAGGACTACACAAGTGCTGCCTGTCTCAGACGTGCCCCTTTATGCTTCCTGGGTAACCTCATCCTGATATTTCTGAATTACAGCTTTTATTTGTGAGTCACAGATCTTAAAGAATCTATGAAGGATCTTTAACTATTTTTCATAAATATGTGCCCAAGCATCAGGGTTGTTTTGAAGGTTGTTGAAAGGTATGCGGAGCTCGGCACCACTTTTTCATCATTGCCAGAAATTACATGAACAATATGATGTGATAAAAAATACAGTGGATGTTTAAATGTTTAAACAATTTATTATAGTAAAAGACACCTTCGCCTTCTCCCCCTCAAAGTTCACCCCCTTGCTTCAAAGACACTTACCCCATCAATCATGCCACTCTCTATACTTCTGGAAATCCTATTTCATGGATGTTCTTAGTCACACTGTCTTGGCTGCATCAGTGTTCTGAATCGATTCAAAACATTTACCTTTCCTGGTCATTCTGACATTGGGAATAAGCCAGAAGTCCCGCAGTGCCAGATTAGGGAAATAAGGAGGGTAAGAACACACTGTTAGCTTTTTTAATGTTTTAAAATTTCCACTGGATGGCACTGGGCAGTAGCACTCACATACTTTTTCATGAGACTTTATAAAGACCCTCACAAAAGAGAATTTCCAAAACTGCTTTGTCAAGTGGCAAGAACAATAGGATAGCTGTGTTTGAGGTGAGGAGGAGTATTTTGAAAGGGATTAATGATGATGTGTCTTTTACTGAAATAGAGTTTTTAGAAATGTGAACATCACCATATATTTTGATCTCCCCATACATTCAAATCTCTCAAGTTGAGTTAATGCAATCTCCAAGTCAATCTACTATAGTAATTTTTTACTGTCTGCCCATAGAGTTTTTGGATAAGTGTACCCAGCTGTCAGGGAGTATTTCCTGTATCTCACAACTGTGGCGTCTGGAGATGAATTTATTCTATGCCACTCACTGGCTGCATGATTTCCACACTGACATTATATTTCTTGTCAACAGGTTCTAGATATTTCGCTGATCCAGGCAATGATGGCAGTGAAACCCTAACTATCTTCAAATATAACATGGATCTACAATGACAGCCACAACTACAGACCCACATTAGAAATACCTTGGTTACTAATTGAATGGAAACTGTGTGCAACATGGGAAGTGACACACACTAAAGCATTAGCCCAATAAAACATTCCAATGAGATCAAATTAGAGTTGAGACTTTAAGTTTTGATATATTTTAATATTTAATAATTAACCTACTAGTAGTATGCCTCTCCCAAGGAAAAACTATACAGCTTCATGTATGAGTATCATAAAGATATTGATAGAGAAGTAAAGCTAAAATGACCTTTGATGTGGGAAGAATTAGCTTCACCAGCACTTACGAATATGTTGTACGTTCGAGTTCATCATTCATTCATTCCATAAATATTTATTATGTGGAAGAGACAGTGTCAGAGGCTGGGGATGTTACTGTGAACCAGACAAACACACTTTTGTACTTGAGTTTCCTGCCTGTCTGGAAAATTTACCACCAATTCAGGTCAACAAACATTTATCAAGTATGTTATAAGCCAGCTTGAACTTGATGGATTTAAGGACATGAAAAAGAATATAGGACCCCTGTTTCCCTTTCTCTGTCTCTGGAAGTCAAAAGTTTATCTGAACCAAGTGCTTAGAAAACAACAGAAACAGAGTTGATATAAATAAAGACCAGAGAACTCAACACTATTTTTGAACCCACTTGGTAACATGATGTGTGGTGTGAAGATACAAGAGAAGAATCTGTAATCAAACCTTCAAAACTCTAGCAATATGTGAGAAAAGAAGAAAATTATCTTTGTTTCATGGATAGACCTTTAAATGCATATCATTTTTTTCCTATTCACAGTGAAGAATTAATTCTTTTTCTCCTTGAATATATAGAGGCTGTTGAGCAGCCAGTGTAATTTTTTGTTTTTTTCAATCAAGTTGTATGAAGAAACATACTGTGCCTGAACATTTAAATCGGGTTATGCTAAGCTCAGAGGAGAGCTTGCTCATTGTCTTAGAGCAGAAGACTAAAAATTAAAAACCTGAAATATTTTCTGAGTCTTACGAACTCTTTTGAGAAGAGCATAGGAATTATCCAAAGATTTTTAAAGTAACTGTGGTAAAGGTGGTGGATATGTTAAATAATAATTTCTTTTTAGTAATAAAATCAAAGCATTTTCATGTTCTTAAAATGGTTTAAAAGCCAACATTGCCATATGAAGGGAAAACACTGACAGGGTCTGGGAGATTACTAAGCTACACTCTCCTAAGAAATGAAGCCCCTTGCCTCCATCTTTCCCTGACCTTCACTTCAACCCTATTCACTGAGACATACAGAGCTGTCTGTATAGAAACAGATGTTCCCTTAATTGGCCAACATAGTGTGATCAAGACTAGAGGAGAAGCCTATGTGTCTCACTGCAGCACATGGGTGAGAACTGCCCTCCCCCATGACTGGAATGTGGAATTCCAACAACAGCTTGTGAGATTCCAGGGCTAAGACATGAGATAACACCTCAGCTGAGGCCATGGCACTCAAAAAGAATTATGCTTTTCTCATACTAGAAGTGCCAGCCTTGCATACATCAAGCTATCCTTGTATTGCTAATTGGAGAGCTTTTGTGACTGGTGCAAAATTGCTGTTTCTCCTTATAGCCAATGCCTTCAAACTTTCTTTTTCCCAGCACTCTGCCACAATCCCCACCCACTTCCCTGATTGGGATCAATAAAAGCCATGAGCTTTTAGACAAGTGGCCTTTTGTTCCACAGAGAATATCGCCCCACCCCCAACCCCCTTAACTGCAGAATATTCTCTCTTTGTCTTTCTTTTTCATCCATGTGTCATATTCCTGGGTAGGAGATCTTAACCCTCCATAGGGGTTTCAGTAACAGGTTATGCATATCGATCAAGGGCATAGAAGAGTTTCTAAACTAAGAAAGCTATGATGATGGATTAATGAAAGATTATCTGTAAACTTAGTCACAATGAATGTCTTAAACAAACTTCACTGTCATGCAGATTGTATATACTTCAAAACAAACTCTGCATACACACAAGGCAGGACTAAGCCCCTTTTAGGGGGAGGAGGCTATGACACAGAACAAAATAGAACTACATGTTGCCAGAGCAACCAATAACAGTTTTCTTCCTTAAAGCAACATTAACTTCATACACCATCAGCATGTTATTAAAGACTATATCTTACAAATAACATTATTACAGGCCTTATTTAACTTACAAAGATACCATTTCAAAGTGCAATAGTATTTGGGTAATGTGAATGTCCCACAAAAGCTCAAAGTATTTTTAAAGTACACTCATGTGTTTGGCACAAACTAAATCTAAAACACTGACAATAGGCGCATCTAATGCCGAATCTTGGTCTTAATACTACTCTTCAGTGAAAGGAACCAGGCTCCTTGGAGAAATGGTCAATTCTAGGGTCAGGGTAAGAGATAAATAGGATAAGCCAGAGGTGTCTTATAGTTCTAGAAAGCAAGGAAGTTCTCAAAACAAAAACAAAAACAAAAAATTTTCAGTTTTTTCCCAACTTGAGTGGGATATTGTAATAGTTAGTTGAACGTGTCAACCTGAGCAAGAAACACCCAACTAGATTACTTGTTTGATCATTATTGCATGTCTCTATTTGTTTTCCTGAGAAACCGTTTTGAAGATGTCAATACATAACACAGCCACCATTGTTAATTTCCTACCACTTTGTCTGTAACTTTGTATTGTTGGGCTGGGGATATAGCTCAGTGGAATAAGCGCTTGCCTAGCAAGCGCAGGGTCCTGAGTTCGATCCCCAGTGCCGCAAAAAAAAAAAAAAAAAAAAAAACAACTTTGTATTGTTTGTATCATTCTTATGCTATTTTGTAAATGGATGTCTGTTTGTTAATATGTTTTCTTCCTTTATTTTTAAAATAAAAAAAGAAACACCTAACTAAACTAGATCAGTACAGTTCTGAGTGTGGCTAAGAGGATTTACTGAAGACACAGGCCATCTCAAGGGCAGCTTGTCATCTGAATGGTATAAAGAGAGCCGAGCTGTAAAAGAAGCTCCATTTAGCTTTACTTTTCTCTCATTCAGAAAACAGTCTTTACACGTGTGTTCCATGTTCCCTTTCCTCAGCTGAATTTACATCTGTTCTTTGATAAAAGGTGACAGTAAACATTGGAGCCATATCCAGAGATTCTCTTATAATAAGTATTACTCCAAATAATAAAAATTAAATAAAAGCAAAAATTTATCCAGGCCAGACCACTGTTTCTTTTACAAGGATACTGAGGGCCCCATTTAACCTGGCTGTGCTGATCTCAGGGCAGAACTAGCTAGTTATTTTAGAGCCAAAGAACTGGAAATTAAAAGCCTGGAATCCTTATCTGATTCTGCTGCTTGCTGTGCTATTTTGAAAGTCACTTAATCTCTTTGGACTTTTATTGATCTATAAATGGCAACTAGTTGGCAAATGACGGGTAATTATAGCAAGGACATTTTAAAAGCAGTGGATAAAAATCATTCAATAAAAGTTAAACTGTATTCTTAAGCCCTAAATAGAGATTACTGATGTCCTTAATACTCTTTTCAGGCACAGTTTCACTAAAATTTTTCCACAAATAAGTGTTTCAGACTTCCACACAAATTAATGTTGAGTTCAAAATTATCAGCTAGCTAAGGAAAATGCAAAAGGCTGTTTATCCTAAGACACAGGCTTTCTTTACATTCTGTGAAACATATTAAACTGATCTTATTCCATCCCAATTTCCCTCAAGATGCAAAAGTCCTTTCCTTAGCCTTGAGAAAGTCTTATCTCACGCCCATGGCAGACACAGACAGACCCTGGCATCTGCTCCAGTCTGCTCCTCAAAGTTCACCAATATTAAAACACTAATTTGGTGGAGTCAAAAACTTCTGCATAAGTAGAAGTTAATGGATTTTGTTCCTCTTCACTTTACGGAAATACGTGTCCTCCTGTCACTAACACTGAGTATCATAAGGATACGCGTGTGTTCTGTGACTCATTAGTCAGAATGATGGCTCCTGTGTGAACATTGTCCACAGAACCTTGAAGTCCATTACTGGAGGGCAGGAGGATAAAGCCTCATCGCTCTCCCTAAGTACAGGCTTCAGAGCCCTCTGGAGTGCTCAAAAGGCTGCATGCACATCTCCACCCTGCACCATGGAGACGTAGTCTCAGCCCTGCCTCACCCCTATTTTCTTAATTAACAGTGTGGCTCACTTGTTCACTTTAGGAAACTCACCTTGCAATCAGAATCAGTTATAAAAGCTAACCAGTAATCCTTTGGTGTATGTCCTTTCAATCAATGACATTACTTCTTTCAAAATTTTTAATCAAAATCTACCCCCAATTTTGTAGAAGATACGGGGCACACTGTAATTCAATAAGACCCAGCATTCATGGTTTTATTATCCATGACAGCAATCCTTAACTCTCCATGTTATCTGGAAGAGACATTTATTTACCCATATCCAATACACAGAGAACAAATACTTCAGGGGAGAGAGGTATAAAACAAGGTAAGTCCTGTTTTTAATTCAGGTTTTGCTGAATTAAAAAGTCTTCTAATTACCAAGTTCAAACAACTCTTTGTTTCAGATTAATATAAGCTAGTAGGAGCACAAGTTTAAGAGGAAAGACTGGAGTGAAGAGATACCCTTAACATGTCTGTTAGGGTTGATACATTGTGTCAACTTGGGGAGTCTAGAGGTTTAGCTGAGTGACTCAGGAGGAAGCTGGGGTGCTTCCTTTGTAAACATCCTGAGCCTGTGGAAGAGGAGGGCATGGAGATTGTGTGAGAGGTTCATGACCCCTGGGTGGGGTAGGCTGTTTACAATGTAAGGAAAGGAGAGAGGCTGCTTGCAGCCATTGCTCCCTTTGCTGGTTGTTTTTGCTTTGCTCTGCTGCCCTGAACATTTTGCCCTCTGCTATGTGCCACTCTGCCTCTGAGACAGCCAAGTATGGACTGAAACCTCCACAAACTGTAAGCTAAATAAACCTTTACTTCCTTCATTTTGGGTGTTGGGTATTTTGTCTCAGCAACGAGAAAAAAGTAACCAAGACAATGTCCCTGCATGCATGATTACAGTGCCACCACCACTACTTGCTAAACAGTGCTTTCAAAATGAAACACGTGTGTTTGCTTTGATAGGAAGTAAATTTCAGGACCTACCATACTGAAACCCCATAGGGAATTTAAAGTTCCCTAGCAACTTAGAGGACTTCAAGTTAGAGCTTAAATTTTTACTATACTCAAATGAATTCCAAGATGCCCAGACTTTAGCCCTCTGTGTACTTTAACTAAAAGTATTTACTATTTCTGTGATTAAATTTGATTACCAAAATACTGAACACATATCTTGGCTTCATGAGTGGAGGTGAGAGACACAGGGGTTGAGGGAGATGTGAGGGGCCCTGAGATCTTTATGGTGAATTCTCCACCCTGCACAATAATTTCATTATATCTACATTTTCCAAATATTTATGAAATTGTTATTAAGTAAAAAGGTAGACTTATTGCTCAAAAGATACAGATTAAGGAAGTGATATCTTTTTAAAATACTGTAACAAAATATATTGAGTCAAATAAGCAACTAGCCATCACTACTCATTAACCGAACACAGAAGGCAAACCCAGATTTTTCTTATATTCCTCTGGTTCTGATCTTGGGTTGGTTGGAACCCAATTGAGGCTCTGCCTTTTGAATAAATCAGTACCCTAATGACCTCATCTCATGGGGTGCTTTCACGAGAACAGTTTCCTCTGTTCCCTCAGGCCAAGAGAGCCTGTCAGGTACTGCTATGAAAGTCCTAGAAGAAAATTCATGGGAAAAGTTGTATAGGATTGATCTTGCCAATGACTTTCTGGCTGTGAGATTGAAAGCATAGGCAACAAAGTAAAACTAGACAAAGGGGCTACACCACACTACACCATCTCTGCACACAGAGGAGTAAATCAACATAGTG
Source organism: Dinomys branickii (assembly GCA_004027595.1). NCBI lineage: Eukaryota > Metazoa > Chordata > Mammalia > Rodentia > Dinomyidae > Dinomys > Dinomys branickii. Next base: position 30,801 of record PVLD010013346.1, on the reverse strand, counting down.
AGGAGGCAGCCTAAGAAGGAGAGAAGATATGTATACACCATACATCTGGTAAGAGGCTAATATCTGAAATGTATAAGCAATTCTTACAACTCAATAAAAAAATAGTAAGAAATCAATTTTAAAATGGGCCAAGAGAGAGCCAGGCATAATGGTACACACCTGTAATTCCAACACTGGGAGGCTGAGGTAGGAGGGTCACCATAAGTTCTAGGCCAGCTTGGGCTATACGGTGAGTTCAAGCACTCTCTGAATTACATAGCAGAACCCTGATTCAAAAAAATAACAACCAAAAAGCAGGGTATGGAGCTTGAGTAAAAATTTCTCTCCTTATGATAAATGTATTTGTTGTGACAAACATGTGCTGATAAAAATTCCTAGACAGAAATTTCTCCAAAGACATTCAAATAGCCAAGGAGCACTTAGAACAACACCCAGCATGATTAGCATTCAGGGAAAGGCCAATCAGAACCACAAAGTGAAGTTGCCTTGTGCCTGAAGCAGAAAGCCATAAAAATAAAAATAGTAAGCGTTGGCAGGGATGGAAAGAAACAAGAGCCATGTGCTCTGCTGTTAGACACAGAAAACATGTGGCTGCACTGGAAAGTGGTGTGGAGGTCCCCAGGAAACTACAGAACTGCACTGTAGAGCTCAGGAAGCTGCACCCACTGAGAGGGTAACTCCCCACATTCAAAGCCGGTCGGAGGCTTGAGACTCCAGAGCCACTGCTCCGAGCCAGGCCCCGTGCTGCCTTCCTAACAGTAAAGATGGTGTGCAGCTCTTGCCATGGAGGCTGTACAGGCAGAATGTCTGTGTGCTCGCCTCCCAGGAGAGATGCGGCCTAAAAAGCCAGTCCCTGCCTGAGAGAAGGACATCAGGAAGGCCCAGGACCAGAGAGGACAGTGGCCTGTGCTGGGGACACACATGGAGGTCTTAGTGGAGCTGAGACCAGAATGATCCCAGGTTTCCCTCACAGGCAACACTGCAGCCGAGGCCAGTACTGGCAGCCAGGAGTCAGAGTACAGAGCAGCCACTTCCAGTCACTGGCCAGAATGGGGACAAGTCCACCCTAAGCCATATTCCATTTGACCCAGCTATTCCCCTCCTAGCATCCTCCAAAAATAGTTGAAGATGGCATATTACAGTTATACAAGCAGACCATGTTTACAGCCGCACAACTCACAATAGGTAAGTCTTGCCAGCAGCCTTTATGCCCATCAACAGGTGAATGGATATGCATTTATGCAGAGTGGAACACTACTCTGCTATAAAGAAGGATAATGTGTCCTTTGTAGGAAATGTAGGATGCACCTTGAAGCCATCATGTTAACTGAAAAAATGAGACACACAGCTTAAACTTCAGGTAGTTACTCTTATATGAGAAACCCAAGGTGTAAGTAGAGCAAATAAAAGATAGATAAAAAGAAACAGGGAGGTAGAACTTTTGCAAATGGAAGGGGACCAGGAGATGGAAGGAGCAGAGAGGAAGGGGAGAGGGAGGAGACGAAAAAGAATCACTGTGTATCATGGACCTGGACCAACAGCACACAAAGAAGGTGATCATTGTGCACTGCACACATGTACTAATAAGAAATGCAAGACGAGATTTTTTTTTAATCTAAGTGCCAGTAAAACCTGTGCCCACCCGCTCCCTCCTGCGCCTCCTAGACAGGACTGGAGGGTGGAAAACAGATACAATGAAGGCAGCTCTCTCCTTGAACAACACACGTTTATCCAGTTTTCCTTCTTCACTGGAATCAGTGCTGATTCTAAAACATTCAGAAACTCTCCGGGATAATGAATCTACTGTACTTAGGACAAACGCCATCAAAGTCAGCATTTGTGTGATTAAAAATCACAGAAATTCCCAAATAGACACACAACCCACAGCAGCCCTCTTGGATCGCTAACCTAACTATTCTACAGAGATCACATAAATATTTAACAGCCCAACGGTGAATTTCTCTAAAACAACACTAAATATTTTTAGGAGAAAACTTATAAAGATGTTCATAGGAAATCTTGCTGGAAACATAACTCACTGTCTAATGAACATTCAAATCAGATCTAAAATTTCTACATGCAAATTTTTTACATGTCAGGACAGTACTCAAAGCCAGCTCAAGCCATGAGTACTGAAAATGTAGCTTGTGCACTGTTGGTATTGCATTTATTAGGCACTGCACATGCTCACATGGAGAGTACCAGCTGTCCTCTTATGGAGTCTCTGCCTACTGTGGGCCTCCACGACTGCTTCCCTGCCGAAGCCTCAGCAGCTCACTGCGCTCTCCGGCCTCCTGCTGCAGTATCAGCCTGTGGCCATCTGACCAGAAGTGAGGGCAGAAGACTGCCAAGCAGGAATGAAGGGAATGTTCTGCTTCATCTCTTCTTGCACATCTTTAGCAATCTTTGTTTTCCTGTTTCTCTCCTTCATAACAATGTGTAAGAAACACAGCTCTAAAAATATCTGCATGGTCTTTGTGTAGATGCCTCAAAGGCTTGCTCTGGTGTTTGATAAGTTGACCTTTTCCTTACTTATTTTAAAAATTCATTAGTTTCTTTCCTGACAATTAGGGGGAACTGAGCCCGCGACTACCTCAGACTGAGACTGTTCTGTGCACATTCGGGCTTTGTCTGCAGGCCAGCAGGCTTCCACGGGGCTGCACCTGACCTGATCTGGGGGTCAAGGTTTTTCAGCCCAAGGGAAGAAGACACACAACCAAGTGTCAGGAATGCTGCTCGCTACTCACCTGAGGAGCTAGAGAGAAAGAGCCTGACCCTGGGAAGTGTGATTTCCTCTTTGATGGACAGGAGACGTGTGCACAAGAGAATGGAGAGGCCACAATTGGGCTGTTATCTCATTTAATCTCTGTCTCCCTCCACTAGGACAAATACAAGGTTCTCAGCTTTAAACAAAGCTTAACTGAGAACCTTGTTATTCTGTCAGAAAGGCTGTCAGCTACGATTGTGACATAGAGCAATATCCAATCAGTATTTCAAGTTTACCTGGTTTTACAATCAATCGAATACTTGAAACACCTTACCCTATAAGGAGTTGTTAAGCTCTTTCAAGAAAAAAGATTTAATATTAAATATTATTATTAACAGTAATTAATAATTAAAAACTTATTATCAAGATGTTAGCCAAATGGCAATACTGTACAATCCAACTTATGCCCTAATGGGAGACACAAGGCCTAGGAACTTTTGTTTATGTAAGGTGTTCCCTTTGCTGACAAGGACATTTTCATGCCTGGCCTGCTTTGTTCAATTGTAAAGTATTACGACTCTATCTCTCTGATAATAGGGTTTTGTTATCATGGCTCCTGTTTTAATCTCAAGCAATTATATTTCAGAAGCCTGACTTTCCTATCAAGTTAATTTAAATTTGGGGGCTTTATTCTCAGTATATTACTTGAAAGAATGATAATGCAATTATATTTTATCTGACTTGAAAATATCAATACCGTTTAGGTGGGTTAGAATAGTTTCAACAAAGTGATAAGCGATTTAGTAAGCAGAGAACATTCCAACATTGGAAAAAAACACATTTGATGTTTTGCAGTCTGGTTACTGAAGTGGTGTTGCGAGATTTAATTTTGTAAGTCAAAAGACAAGCAGGGAACTAAGTGGATACTTACTATGGTGCACCCACACTTCTGATTTAAATGTATAGGGACAGGCATTCCAGAAAATCTTCACATTCAGCAAAATTGCATATTAGAATTAACAGGATTGGACAGACCACTCAAAATGTTTCTTAACCAGAGAATTAACTAAAACCATAAATTCTGACAGGAATATTAGTGGAGTTCAGGCTCTATTGGCCTCTAAGCCCGGTGGGCACTAAAGATCTGAAAATCCAGGCTAGTGCCTCCTCCACAGGGTGTGGGTCCAATGTGGATGCATTTCCAACAGAGACCAATGTCAAGAAACTAATGTCTGATCTCTGTTCCATTACTTCCTCTGATGCATAGAGAATTTTGCTAAACAAGGAAAGATACACTCTGTACTCTCCACTTCCTCAGAGAGCCTCATACTGTGAAAAATGCAGCAGTTTTGGAAGCAAGAAACCAGCCACCACCTGCTCCTAAGTAGCACTTTCTGTAAGATTTTCAGTTTATCTGTCAAGGTCTTCAGAATTGATAAGGCTCTATGTTTAGCCGTGAGAGAGCTGGAAGCACCTTGAGGAGGAAGAGACTGCGCTGGGCTTCCGGTCTCCACCAGCGTCAGCCTCTGAAGCATGACCTAAAGCTGCGGAGACAAGCAGTCAGCCTGGCCTCCCATCCAGCAATGTCCTGGGCTCTCACTTACAGTCACTAAGCCTTTGCCCTGGCAGGAACCCAAGCCAGCGCACAGTTCAGGCTTGCAGTCCGGAAGCCAAGACAGCTGTGTTATAATGATGTGCAAGGCACAAAGGAGGGCTTATTTCTCACTTTAGTGTAATGTGAATATTCAACCATTTCAAATCAGCTTTCTATAATGACTAAGCCCTCCTTAAAGGAGTTATTATATTTCTAATTAAAGTCATTTGTGGTGTAAACAAATTTAGGTGAACTGACTAGGTATTCATTACCTATCTCAAAGTGCTCTGGATAGAAGACTGTAGCTAGATGCAGGAAAAAAGGCGGGGGGGGGGCACTTAAAATAACCTGTCAGCTGGAAAAACTATCATATTTAACTACTTTCAAATAACATTTCATTTTTTTATCTTCCTAAATAATAGGTTTAGTTTCCAAAAGTGTGCATGAAGAGAATAGCTTTAGGCTGGAAAAGAAGGACCCTGCTGCTCTCAGGAGCTGTGGAGATGCAGACTGGACCAACCTGAGAAGCACGTCTCTCAGTCTATGTCCAAAGGCACCACTCAGGCGGTCAGTGATGGGCACGGTCAGATGCTGACCCAATACACTGCACCGTAGTATCAATCTTCAAAAGGAAAAGCTGAAATTTAGGCCAGGGTTGCATTGGTGGGGGGCAATAAGTGGAGGGCAATCATCTTTCAAACCCAAGGAGATTAAGGCAAAGGTACCCCAGAGGTCATAGAACCAATTCAAATAGCTCCTTAACTGCCCTAGATGGGTTTTTACTACTCATGGAGAGTGCGGTTGGAGCTCTTTGTTTCCACAACTTGCAGACCACTGCTGATGACTTGTTTTCTAAGGCACTCGCTGCCCTAAACTGTGTCAAGAAAAGTCAGATTTACAAAGTTATAAACCAGGATCACAGAGCAAGCTCTGGTGTCGCATGAAATCCTTTTCAGTGTGATGATAGGTGCATGCTTTCTAAAAGGACTGTGACAGAACAAGCAGCAGGATTCTTTGCAGGTCAAAATGGAGAACCAATAAGCTGTTTATGTGTAATGCGGCTTTTAAAGTGAAGTAAAATGTCAGGTCTCTTTGAAGCACAGGGAGTATTTCACAGTGAAAACAAACTTCTAGACATAGTTTATATAGTGCTAATAGAGGGATGTAAAGATGACATATTGTCCTTGAAAACAACTCATTTTCCAAGCACGGAGTCCACAAGGAAGAAGATTGTAAGAGTTTCTAGGCTGGGAATGAGGGCACGAAAACAGGAGACTATCAGTGACAGAATCTGTCCTCCACAAAACCAATCTCAGAATGTGCAGGAAAGACATTTTCTATCTTTCTCCTTGTAAACCAGCAGACACAGTGACTAGTAAGTCTCCTTTCCCATCTCCCTTTTTATTGAGGCCAAATCAAGCAACTCATAGAACAGTTACATATTGAAAGGCTATTAAGTTATGTGGCTTAAAACAGGTTCCATTTTTACCAAATGAACATCCAGTTTATAAATTCTTGATAGCCCTGCTGGTTCTCCCACCAAAAATGGTCATTTTTTTTCCCTAGAAATGAGTACATGACCTACCCATTTATTCATGGAAAAGTGTGATTGTAGAATAACGAGACCCATTCCTTGGTCCAGTCATAAAAACCAGTTCCATTAACTTCTCATACATGACAGTGAAGATACCAAATACACTGTATGTTTCCATGAAACTTCCTTAATTTTCAAAGTGAATTCTTACAAAGATTTAAAAAAAATTCAGCCTATATTTACACAGTGTAACAATTGTTCAAGGACCAATCCAGGTGAAAGCAGCTTCTAATGCTAGCTTGACTTCAGTTAACTAAAGAAATCTGATAAATGCCAAAATGAGACAGTACAGGGGGCTGCACTCTCCTGAGTGCTTCTGCCTTCTCTGGAGGATGGTGATCTGCAAGCTTGGGGAACTTCCCGTTATAACAGGTGACTCTGCAAGGTGCTGACTACCTTTCCTTTATGAACCCTAAGAAAACAGGAATTCACCAGATCACCTGGACATATTTCTATTTAAATTACTTGTGACATTTCAGTTTTCTGGAGTTTACACTACAGATTTAACAATTATGAAATGTTTCCAAAGTACTTGAAATGCATGTCACTGATACTTTTCTTGAGATCTTTGTTTGAAGAAGCTCATACTTGCATTCTACATATAGACTACATACCACAAACCACACAGCTCTTTTTCTTAAATTTTACATTTCAACTGAATTATGCAAACCTATTACTTGCTCAATATCTTTCCTGTTCATTGAGGAACATGATACCACAATTAGTACTCAAGGGCATAGACCAGGAGTTTATAGATTCAGCCAACCCGAGTGAATGTGGGAATTTCTTAGAAGTATATGCCAGGGTGGCTGAAAACATTCCTATAACTAATGTGTGATCTCTAAGTTGAGACAGAGTATACAAGGAATTTGTTAACATATGTTAAACTAACTTCTTTTGTTTACTGAGACAGGATCTCATTATATGGTTCAGCCTGGATTTGAACTCATTAAGTAGCCCAAGCTGTTCTGGAACTCAAGATTACTGTCCTGCATCAGCCTTCAAGATCTGGGATTACAGGCTTATACTACAGAGTCCCACTTATATTCAACTTTCTGATTTCTGTAAGATGAGTCCAACTCCTCATAGTGGAGTCTTAGAAAAAAATCAAAACAGTAATGAGATAAAGCAAGAGTATTATAACACACATTAGATCCAGTTCAAAAAAACTGAGTGAATTCTAGGCTTCTGGCTAATAAAGATATTATAGGTAGCAATGTAAATGTGAATGTTACACTTCAGGCTGTTTATCCAGAACACTCAAGCTCTCTCTAAGAATGCATAAAAATATAATTTATGTAGAAATAATCCAACAAAATATAACCATTAGTTTGTACTTGCTGTTATTGCAGTTCTCACTTTATGCCTGACTAATTAAACTACTATTCCTCCATTGTAAGTCTTTTGGAAATGAACCTGTGTCCTGCCTGGCTCAGTGCGCTCCCTCTGGGCCCTGGCCATATGGTTTCCAGGGTTTAAAGGCCTCTCCTTTCGTTTAGCCAATCTTTACTCTGCTTCGCACCACGATCCGGTGCTCTTCTTGTACTCTGATGATCTGTACCTGCTTGGTTATTGCTTTCCTGCCTAGCAATTTTTTCCATTTAAAAATTTGTCTGCTTCCATTATTTGTGTTGAAGTATGCAGGAAATACATGGATTTTAAATGTTGAGTTCAGTGAGCTCTGACAGGTGTTTATGTAGCTCACAGTTTTCTGAGCATTCAGTCCACAGTCAGCTGGTTTCAAGGCAGGAAGGGCATAGTAAAGAGTTAGGGAGGAAGACTGCTTATATCACGGTGACCAGGAAGCAGAGAGAGAGGGGAGGACCCAGAGAGGGAGCTGCGCATTTCCAGGTCAGAGCCCTAGTGACCATCTCCAACCAGGCCCCACCTCCCAATGCCAAGTCAGCTATTCTGAGCCCAGGATCCAGTCACCTTCCAAAAGCTCCAGCCCTGCACGCATGAGGCTATTTAGGAACACTCTTGGGCCACCATAACATCTTTTATAGGAAAGTCTGCTTCTTGATGTAATAGTCTAACAAACAGTATATTTGAACAAAAAATGTACTACCACAAAAAGCCACACTTGTTTATTGGGTAACAAAGGCAACCTGGTGTTTGAGAATACTACTAAACTATTCTAAACTACATTCAAATTAAGTCCTAAAATCTTAGGACTTAACAGCAAGGCACATTCACATTGTGATCAATCCTCAAGAGCCTTCTGAAGCAGCCAGAGGCAAATGGTATTTTTAATTTACAGGAAAAGATTCAAATAGTGAATGATTGCCCACAAGTTGACTAGAGACATGCATTTACTTCTTTTCGCATTTCGCTGTCAGGCTGCACCTGTCTATCTATCATCTATCATCTATCTATCTCTATGTCTATATATCAATATATCTATATCTATCTGTCTATCTGTCTGTCTGTCTATCTAGCTGCCTTTTGTTCGAAATTCAAGTTCCTTGTTTATTCTCGGAAAATTCCTGTGCTGCCCACTGTCCACTCTCCAGTGTATTGCTGAGCACAGTCACAGCCCAAAGACATTGCTGTGACCGAAGTCTTCTTGCTTCTTTCTCACTCCAGCCATATCAGAACAGACTAACCTGCCAGGTTGAGTGGTTTTTACTTCCAGCACACTTTGGAATCTCCTGTGTTCAAATGAGCTGGACCTACCTCATCCAATGGTGCAATGATGGAACCTGGAATTTTTTCATATTTAAGAATTTTCCATGCCTCTCTAACATTAATTTATATATAACATTTTGTTAACATAGTATGCTTTTAGGCTCTTGATAAATGACTTCTTTAGGAAGGAAATACAGAAATCTGGCAGCTTCTTTTCACTGTCCCCAAACCCTCAAGCACAGCCTCAGTGTTCCAGAGAGCAATTGCCACAAGACAGCCCCAGGTGCGATGCATTTACAGATAAATAATCTTTCTTTCAGAGACAGAGGCCTCCAATAAAGTAGGGACAAAAGCTCCTCTCTATGAAATGGTGAGCACACAGGCACCATGTATGGAAGAAACTAAGAAAGAAGACCACGAGAATGTTTGCTCTTGTGAAAAGGAATGCCAATGGTGGTAGTATCACGTGTGAACTTACAGCACAATCTCAAAAAAACTAACACAGCTCTAGGAGATATTTTATTGTTTGCACCCTGACATCAATGGATGGAACTATGGCTTAGCTTGTATCAGTCTCTCTCAAGTTCAAGAGTTTCTTAAAGTCACATAGCTAGAAAACTGCCAGCCCTGAAATCTAAAGCCTGTGGTTTGGGGGCTGGGGATATAGCTCAGTGGAATAAGCGCTTGCCCAGCAAGCACAGGGTCCTGAGTTCGATCCCCAGTACCGAAAAAAAAAAAAAAAAAAAAAAAAAGCCTGTGGTTCTACATCACTGGAAAATGGTGCCAAGTCTCCCCTTTACATCTCTGGCTCCTCTAGACAAGCTCCTCATGCAGGCAGGTCTACAGTGCTCAGTGTTGCCTCACTGGTCTTGCCAGCCTCACAGCCAATGCCTGTAACTTACACCAGGTTTTTGAAGACTAGTAAGGAAGCCCCTTAAGGAAGGGACTTCGCCTCCTTAGGAAAAGTGCACACAGGCACTACCTGATGGAGACAGTAATGCTTCAGTCTGGTATAGCTGGGAAGGGAGACATAGAAATTTATGAAAACACGAATGGCACAGAAAAGAGGAAACAGTATTTCTCTCAAAATAGTATAGTAAATTAGGATTCTGCAAAACAGACATGTTCATTTGATTTAAGAAAAAGGTAGCAAGAACTCACACAATCACTAAAAAGTGAAAACACCTCACTCCAGAGCACCTAAAGGAAAATTCTTGCAAGAAACAAATAGATTTGGCAGTGAAGCCTATAAAATGAGTTACTCAGGAGGCTGTGGCAGGAAGATTTCAAGCATAGAGCTAGTCTAGGCAACGTGGCAAGACTTTGTTTCAACATAAAAGCAAATTAAAAGGGCTGCAGGTGTAGCTCAGCATTCCATGGGCTCCGTCACTAATACCTCAAAATAGTTTTTTAAATAAAAATGTTCAAATGTTAGGGCAAAAAAGAAATAGACTGAAAAACAAGGAAAGAGCAAATGCATGAGTAGCAGGACCATGTGTGTGGCAATAGAAGAAAAAGAGTCTTGTCCATCTGGCTGAGGGGAGGAAAGTCAAGGGCAGCCTTCCCCGTGGCTCAGTGCTGAGCTGGGGCCCGAGCTGCCAGCCTCCTAGGCTGGACGGTCCACGAAGCTGGCTCAGGGTGTGCTTGTTCTGGGTGTTTGTGAGTCGGCCCAGATCTTGGCGCCCCTAGTTCCATTCTTGTGATTTCCTTACCAAGCAATGGCAAAAGGACTGAAATCCTGCAGACATCCACATAATGTCACAGAGTGAGGTCCAGGAGACTCCACAGGGCTGTCAGTCATGGGAATCCACGAACTAAGGGCTGCAATGGTGACAGGTGCTATCAGCATGAGGAGGAGACCCACATGCTTTGGGAAAGTGACACCTGCTATGCTCCCTTTTCTCAACAGAGCCTGTTTAAGAGCGCCTTATTTGACCTATTAGACCTAGTTTGCTGATGTTTGTTTGCGGTTTCCCCTGAGCTACATCTCCAGCCTGTTATTTTTTACTTTGAGACAGTCTCACTGTTACTAAATTGCCTAGGCTGGGTTTAAACTTGTGATTTCCTGCTTCAGCTTCGCAGAGTGCTGAGATTACAGGGCTGAGCCACCAGGCCAAGATAGTTTGTTCCCTTAACTGCTCTCCAAATACCACCCCCATCCGCACCGCAGTGAGCAGTTATGGGAGTGTTCATTCCTCACGCCTGCCAGCGCCTCACCACAGCAGACCTTTACTACTTTTTTCTTTCAGTCTGGTACGAATGCACTGTGGGTTTAATTTACCTTTCCTCCATTATTACCGAGGTGAAGCATCTTCTCAGGTGGCTTTTTGGTTGCTTATATGTTTTCTTCTAGGATTTCCCACAAAGGCCCATTACTTGCTTTTCCCATTGGATTTGTTTTTCTTGTTTATGGGGATTCTTCACATACTCCTCATTGGTAGGATGAAGTAAAAAGTCTTAATTTTGTTTATAATTTCTTTCACTGTACAAAAATTTATGTTTTAGTCCAGTTCATCTAATTTGTAGAGTTGGTTGTGCTTTCTGTAATTTGTTAGAAGTCCTTTTCTACCCTGGGGTTATAAAGATGTATATTCAATCCATGCATAGATGCCTTTTCCTTTCAAGATTATATTCCCTTAGAATTTATTTTTGTTCATTATATGATATAAGAATCTAATTATAATCTTTATAGGCAACCAAGTGGCTTAGTTCTGTGGTATTTTAAAAGAACAAAACAACACACTATATTTACTGTAGAACTAATTTTAAGATATTACAGCCTGGTTTTTATATTTTATTGCCAGTAGATTAGAATTGCTAGAGAAGAGAGCATGTGTCCTCTTAATTTCTGTATTTCAGAACCTAACAATATCTAGCAAAACTATTACTGTATTATTCGCTAAAGTACTTAAGTTATTTCTGAAGGCGCACTAAAAACATATGAACAGTCATCTAAGCACTTACTTCTCATATTGTAATCTTCAGTAGAAATCAGTCTGTGTTTCTACCTGAAGAGTTTGTGTGAAATGCACAGTAATTTTGCCAGAGAAACTGAGAGTAAGTCCAACAGACACTCTGATGTTTCTTAGTATCCATTAGAAATACCCTGGGGTTAACCTGATGGAGGCTTTGGTTTATTCAGTGGATAGTGTCAGGTCGCCACAGGAGAGAAGACCCCATTGCAGGGGGGCGGGTCAGGCACTATACTGCCTTTCACAAGGAGAAGCTCTGCTCTGACTCTGTAGAGGTTAATGCCACAGCAAGTTTCCATTATCCTAACTCAAAGTACCTCAAGAGAGATGACGACAAATTACATGCTCCCTAGCTCTCCTTCTAAGGAGGCTTACATGTTAGGGATGGGCATGAAGCAGAGCTACAATCACAGTGGACACAGGGGATTCCAGAGATCCTTACAAGTTGTGGGTCATTTTTTGTTCCTTTCTTTAATTCCTTCTATTTTGAATCCTATGTTAAATTTCTTTGCCTATGTACAAATCTCACCACTGCAATTCATGTTACATAAATCATGTCACAGCTACAAGTTACACAAAAATGATCTCAGATGACTAATATTGTATAACTTAAATGTTTTGTGTCATATTGCATGTTTGTGTCAATTGTAGATAATCTGGGGACACGTATTGGCTTTCACTTACAATGGGATCACTTCTGAATACTTAGGAGCATCATTAAAAGGACAGATCCCCTCCCCTTAAACAGTTCACATTTTAACAAATGTGAATGCAATGATCAGAAGTGTAATGCAATGATTGCACAGGATGTCCCAAGTACTAGGGACAGGGTAGATCTAAAAGGCTGTGGTGACACTGAGAACAGCTTCACTTCCCCAGGGGGTGGCAGTGGAGCATGCTCCTGGCAAACACATAGATCTTAAGTAATTGCAGTAAATATAGCAGCTTTGGCTTGGACTTGAAAACCTTAATGTTTTTATTTGTTATTTCTAGAATGAGAGTTTGAGATTATGAGCCATGAAGTCACAAAGGCCATCCATAAGAAACTTTCTGAGCAATGTTCATCTGAAGTAAAAGTTTGATGATTCAAAGTAGGGACATTGACTCATTAAAGCAATATTAGACCCATCATTAATAACTACAAAGTGACATATTTAACTGGTGGGTGGGCATCCTTCTTCAAGTGTACTAGAATACTTTATTCCATAATGCAAAAACAGGACCTAGATTCACATCAAGAGCAGCAGGAGTGGCATGATTTGCTACAAGGCCCACCATCCCCAGGACTCAGGGAAGCACTAAGGTAGCAATTGGTGGCAAGCCAATAGTTCCCGTTGTGTCCACAGCCCTGAGGCCTGGGGTCTCCACTTTCAGTGCAGCAGTCTCTGTGACAGCTGGGGGCTCACTTATCTTGGAGCTGCCCTTGCCCAGCACCCTACATGAACTCTGTATTCTAGGATGGGGGAGCTGCTGTAGGTCACAGGAGGACTCAAGTGCCACCTCTTCCCTGCAGGGAGCACCAAGTATGACCATGGGCTCAAAGAATGCACTAGAAACTTCACAGGACCTCTGCTTCATGGTGATCAGTGGACAGATCACACCGGCAATTCTAAGCACTGAAGTTTTCCTGTGCCAGGGGCACAAGGGCTCAAAACATCAGTGTCACAAGAGAACATACCAAATATTCTTAGAATTAATTTGACAGTTTTGGAAAATAGGTCTCCTTAAGGAACATAAACTGTGATTTTGTGAGCCATATATGAGGTATAATCAAATTATATAGTGCATAATTAAACTTTTAAAAAAATTACGGTATAAGACGCAACACAGGGCCATTAGTTCCTGTCACAATATTCCCCCTTGCTGTGAACACACTTACCACATCACTCTTGCCACTTTCTGGAGCAGCTCTGGAAGTGCTTTCTCATGACTGTCTTCATAAGGTATGATGAAAAATACAGGCAATACTGCTGCAGAATGCCATCCAACAGAAAGACAGGTTTATAAAAACATGACAGCATGCTCTCTTCCACTTTATTCACCAGATCTGGTACTGTGCAACTTCTGGCTCTTCCCCATGGATCATAAAAAGTAAATGTTTTCAATCAATTCAGGACATTGAGGCAGATATAATAGCACAGCTAAGACACTGATGAAAGAGGCCTTACAGAGCTGCTCCAAAAGTGGTAGGAACAATGGGCTACTTGTGTTTCAAGCAAGGGGGAGTGTTTCAGGGCAATTAACGGCAATGTGTATTTTACTGTAATCATTTTTAAAAATGTGAACATTCACTGTAGTTTTCCAGCACATCTCATATTTATAATTGTGGATCCTGCAAATAAGGAAAACTGATTCCAACAATTTCAAACCCACGTACTAAGCTTAGCATTTAATTCAGTACATAGTTATGCATCTACATTTGAAGAAAAGGAAAAAAACTGGGCTGAGGATATAGCACACTGGAATAAGCACTTGCCTAGCAAGTGCAAGATCCTGAGTTTGATCCCCAGTACCTCCCGCCAAGGGAAAAACCTTTTGTAAGCGTTACTTTGTTGAATGCTAGATATTTAATATATTTGAATCTTCAGTCCAAGCCCTAACGCTTCTTACATTTTATATACAAGTAAGATACAAGCTTCCATTAAGGATTTTCTATAAATATGGTATTTCACTCATTATTCTATTATAACTTTGAGGTAACATCATCATCATCTCGCATTAACAGATGAAATAACCAGGGCTGATAAACAAACATCAAAAATTGACCAAGGCTTTTCCTACTGTTGGGAAATTTCATAGACACAAACTTTAAATGAGTCCCAGTATTCTGATCATTCCTGGCTTCCTTCCTTTTACCGTTATTGGAAGCCTACTGATGCAGGCCCTACAGAGCAGAGCTCATGCAGAAAGAGCAGCAATCAGATGACCTCAAAATGGTGCATTTCATATGCCTAGGGTTCAGGGTTACTTTATCATGCAGTGGGCATATCTCCAGAAGCTTGGGCAGAGCAGTAAAAATCATTCTTCATGTAGTACCTATAGGAAAGGTGAGGTTTCCTGCTATTCTTTAAAATGTGAAAGATGATTAAAAGGAAGTAATGGAGTCACAGCATTAAATATCACTATCCATTTCACATTGCCTTCCTAGGAGAGGTCAGATTTCCTAATATTCCTTAAGATGTCTTAGGATCGAGAGTTAAAATGAAATAATGGAGTCAAAACTTCCTTATTGAAACATTTGCTTTGAATTTTAACGTTTTATAAGGTCAAAGTTGCAATATTACATTAAATTCCAATCATACTACGCCATGACCATCATTGCACATTTTAGACTCCATTACTTGAAATCCAATAAGTAAATGAGCAGGTATGTTATTTCAAATGTCACTTATTTTGATTAGATTACCTAGAGTTTCTACTAATTTTGCTATAATTATTAATTTTAAAAACCTAGGCCACTAAGGGACTCTGTGACAGAGGTAAAAGCACACATACAACACAGTAACATTTCGTAAATTATTTATGAGGCCACAGACAACAGCTTTGACTTTTCACAGTGGCTTCAGAACTCCCATTATCTATCTGAAAGCTCAGACACACACCATTTCTCTGCTCATACATTCAATTACAGGATATAGCAATTTAAGTCATCAAAAATTACATGCTAAAGAAATAGAGTCCACCAAAATGTCAGGCAGCTTTTAGCCTTTGGAAGTTATCCAGTGAGTTGCTTTGGTTGTTTTTATAAACTAATGCTGTCCCAATTTGTATGAATACACAACCTTCCATCACCAATGACCACACCAGTATAAGCAAAACAGAAGGATGGGGTGTTTTAAATGTTTGTATTTTTTGGCCTGATAATCTCACTTCTAGAAATCTGTCCTAAGGAAACAACCAAACATATAACCAAAAATTTATAAACAAGGATGTGAAACATGATTGATAAAATAAAGCCATTGAAAAATATAATTGAAAATTATAAAAATATTATATTATAAAAATATATCAAAAATTAATATTAAAATTTTATGTAATAAAATATGTATGACTTAATGCTAAAATATCAGTACTCAAAACTATACAAGCAACTTTGTTGAAGATAACAATATGTAATATAACAACCACTGTTAATTCCTATCATTCTGTTTTGAAATCCTATGTCGTTTTTATTGTTTTTGCTTTGGGTTGATTTTATCTATGTTTTTATTATTTTTATTTTGTTTTTATTCCATTTAAAATAAAAAAAACTATATGTATAATATAAACTTTATTTTTTAATCATTTAGTTTTTGGTTTTAGGGGACTGAATCCAGAACTTCATGTGCTAGGCAAGGCTCTACCACTGAGTTCCGTCCCCAGTCCTTCTCCACCCCACCCTGGGTCCTGGGGAACCAGGTTCTTACATTCAGCTACATCTACAGCTCTGTTATTTTATTTTGAAACAGTATTTCACTAAGTCACTAAATTGCTCAGGCTGTCCTGGATTTGTGAACCTCCTGCTTCAGCCTCAAGTGGCTGGGACTGCAAACATGTGCTACCGCATCTAGCATAAACTTTATTCAAGAAAAAAATTTTTTTAATAACAGAAAGCACCTGAGTATGGTGGTATATACCTGCAACACCAGTACTTGGGAAGTTCAGGCAAGAGCATGGGATACCAAGTTTGAATTTCATCTGGAAATTTTATCAGTCAGACCTTCTTTCAAAATGAAAACTATGAAAGGACTTGTGATGTGGCTCAGTGGTGGAGCACACCCTGGGCTTGACCCTTTGCCTAGTGTTGCAACACAAAAACAAAACTAGAAGAAAAACCAATATGTTAATGGAGGGATAAAATTCCAGGTGGCTTTATTTTCCTCCTTATATATTTCCAGTTCTTATACATTCTAGTTTTCTCAGATTTCATACAATAATTATTTACAAAGATACAATTATGTAAAAGGGGATGTTTGTATCTGCCTCATACCAGCTTATTTCACTCCAGTTGACACAACAAAATAAAAAGTGCTACTCTACAGAAGAAGTCTCTGCTCCCACCGTGTGACAACTGTGCAAAGGACAAGCTGCTCTGGAGCTCCGACACAACAGCCTCTAGATGGAAAACTAATGCTGCTAGCACTAATGGAAAGAAACTATCAATTGAGGACTATCAATCTGATTAATATACACATATTTTCATATAAGTATGTGTACTCATCAGTAAGAGACTGTGGTCTTAGGAAATGCAACATTTTAATTATCACCTCTGCAATTAGTAAAACATTATACATTTTATCTGAAAACAAAAAACAGAATATAAGAGAGTTCCTTAGAGCAACATTATCCAGAGTCTTATCCTGGGGGCATCACTGTAAATTTTTTGAAAGGTGTACTATTGCTCATGTTTAGTTTTTAGGCATATTTCTATTGATGAATGATTAATTTTAATTTTATGAGTTTTGTTATATTAAACAATGTTTACTTAACAGGAAAATAAGACATCAATAAAATATTAAAATATCAGTAAAACATTAAGTTTTTAAAATTCAATGAGTATTTAGAACAAATACCAACATTTTCAATCTCAATTTATACTTGTTTACAAAATCTCAAAAATAACAACAAAAATAAATCCCTATGTGAATTACAATGAAAATACAAACAAAACTGTACCACAAAAATAATCTTTACTTCAATTATCACACCTAAGGCTGTCTTTACGCATGACAACAGTACGTTCCGTACAAAAGTCTCACTTACACTGATAACGCATGTGTTTTGCTTTCCTATCTTTTTTGGTCGACTGTATATGTTACTTCTATTGTCTTCCTCTTTTCTCAGAAGCTTCCTATTATACAATATGCGTGTAGCAGAAAAATGAAATATGAATAAAATAAAATATCAAATATATGAATTTAGAGCAAACATCAACATATTCGATATCAACTGTTTGCTGATTAAATCTAAAAAATAAAAACAAATAAATTTTTATGTGAAAACAGGAATTTGGCTCAGCAGTACAACACCTGCCAGGCAAGGCTGAGGTCCTGAATTCGATTCCTGACACCCCTTCCCCCAAAAGAAAGAAAGACTGTCACAAAAATTCCTGTGTGAACTACAATGATAATACAAATGAAACTACCACAGAAATCTTCTTTAATTCAGTTACCATACCTAGGGCAGTTTCCACACATGAAAACAGCATGTTCAATACATAAGTACTGCTTACACTGTGTTTTGTTTTCCTGCAGTTTTGGCAGGATGTACTTGACATCTTGCTGATCTTCCTGTTTTCTTATGAGGTTCTTGTGATGTTTCACCTGTCTGTTCACCCGTCTGCTCCAGAATTCTGTTGGAGAGTTTGGTGGACAGATACATAGTGTTCTTCCACTACCATAACTGATCATTTAGGAATTCCAGCCCCAATCCTCTTAAGAAAATTTCTCCACGATATTTGATTCTTGTTATTTTCCTAGTAAACTAGAAAACTGTTTATGACTGACATAGTTGGAATCAAGTAAAACAACCACTGGCTAAGAATTTAGGCTTTGAGTGACAACATGGTTTGCTGCATAATTCACCAACAACTTATTCTGCCTTTTGTTTTGTTGTAAAATGTGACTGTTTCTGGCTTCATTTATTTTGAGGACTATCAATCTTTTGTGGGGGGAGGTTTGAGACAGGGTCTTACTATGTAATCCAAACTAGCCTTGAACTCACTATATAGCAAAGCTGACCTTGAACTCACAGGATCCTGCTGCCTTAGGCATTGGAGTGCTGGGCCTACAGGCATTCACCCTATCAATATGTTATCATCATGGTGTAACATTGACAGTATCAATATTACTTTGTTTTTCTTCACTGTATTGTAGTCAAGGCTAGTCTGGAACTCACTATGTAGTGCCAGCTCACCTTGAATTCATGAAATCCTCCTGCCTCAACCTCTTGAGTGGTGGGATTACAGGATTGCACCTTGCTCCACTATTAACAATATCATCATGATATAATGTTGACAGGATCAGTACTATTTTGGGTTTTTTCACCATATAGGAGGTCAGTATTATGTGTTTTGAAATCCAAAGCTTGTACTGTACATTTCTCTGTTGTGAACTTACAACATTTTTTCAAGTATCTCCCCTTTGTTTTTGTGAATAGTTCCTGTAGCAGTCAACTGTTCTTTTTAACAAATGTAACATCAATAGGTAACCAGTGAACCAACTGTCACATGTAACATTTTGGTAACTTTTTAAAATAGACATAACAAGTCTGTTCACAATGTTGTATGGTTATGACTTCATGAATAATGACTTCATGGCTGATTTCCTGTCTACCAGGATATATATTTTTATATCATATTTTGAAGGTTTATTTGGCATATATTGCCATAAGCTTAAACAATTATGAAGTAATTCAAGTTGTTTGTCAATTGTCATGTTTTCAGAGATACATAAATTGCTTGACAGTTTGAAACAAAGCTTTCAAAAAATGAGTGACTAGTAGCCAAATTGTCAGATTTTTTCTTTCTTGGCAGGTCTTTTTGTCATCAAAAGGTAGGCAATTTTGAGGAAACCAAATCTCTTTAGGGTCACTATTGTTGTAAAAATCTCAATGCTACATCTCTCAGTTCTCCATAAATCATTTTCATTTTAAGGATTAGGATTATATAGTCAGGCTATGAAGGCTTTTAGTTCAGATAGTAAGGTGTCATGAGAAATATAATTTTAAGTCTTACTATGTTGGAACTGGCTGAAGCTGGAAAGTAATTACAAGCGCAGGATGAAGCCAGCCCAAGAACACAGGAGCCCCTGGAAGCATGCTATTGCAGCTTGCTACCTGATTGCTGGGTAGAGAGCTGAACTTAATAACGTCTGTAGGGTATAAATAAATGGTCTACTGTTCTTGGGCAGTTCCTCTCCTCCACTCAGGAGAGAAAGGACTTCCACTTGACCCAGCTTTTTGTCTCTTGTCTATCTTTTCCTCATTCTCCCCATCGTATCTTCCCAAGGTACAGCAAGAGCTTCAAGGATCCCTATGTTACTATGGATGCATATAGAACAGTTTAGTTGTATTTAGTAGTGTAGTTCACACCATCTTGTAGCATATCGTCCATGATGAACAATTTCCAACAATAAATCACAGGGTTGGCATTCTATCCAATAGGTTTCCCCTGTGGCAAGAACTTTCTAACATTTTCTGACCTTGTTGGATCATTCAGGTATACATGACCCTTCTGTAGCATTTATGACTAGTCAGATGTCTATATTACTGCTTTCTTCCTCATCTGAATCAAGGTTCTCATTCTGTACTTCTCTGTCTGTCATATGTTGCTTCATTTCACTGTCACAACTTCTTTGGTTTAAAGGATCCAAGTCATCACGGGCAGGAGAATCACCTGATGACTCACTTTCAACCTCCTCACAAAACTGTAAAAGCAGATTTTCATGCAATATTATACTGAGTAGGGCTACTTCTACAAGAAAAATATAAATTATAAATATACAAAACTGTAATGTGGCATGGAATGTGGATAATCTGACATGTGTGTACACACCTGGCCACTCATCTACCAAGTGGGTGAAGGCAAAGATTGCTTCCTGTGTTTCCCAAGCACAGTACTGAGATGACAGCTGGCTACTGTTATACTAAAGCTTATATTTTTATTTAGAAAATATGGTAGGGGTATTTCTTACCGCCTATAATGCCTCTGAACAATGAAGAGTCAGCTAGAAGGTGGCCTTGCAAGAAATGGTTCACAGCTTTCAGGCTGTTAGTAAAGTGACTGGGTGATTGATGGAACATGCCACAGGCAACAGAGAAGCCCTTTTATTCTGTGTATGTCAGCTCCTTCTCAGCTGAGGATCTGAATTACAGAATAGATCAGAGCCTCCAGAAAAAAAGAGGGAGGGAGGAGACCAGCAGGGAAAAGGACCCTTGATTTAGAAGTCCTGCAAGGCAACTCCAAGAGGACAAAGTTGTATATGCTTACACAGAAAAAATTTCATAGAAAAGGAGAAGCATGCTACCACAGAACTTTGCTTGGGTGAACTCTTAATAACTGTCCTACACATCTAATAAAAAAGATTCTGTTCTGCGTCATGCTATCTTCCATTTAAAATAAATATACAACTTTTTCCTGAGTCATTTTTTTGCTTAATACTTCCTGATAAAACAACAAATAAAAGTTGCCTTAATGATTGAATACGGTGGTCTAATGGTCCAAAAGGAACAGCTGGAATTAGATGATGCCGGCTAGCTTTTCATGGAACCTGCAAGTTTATCACAAAAGAAACAGAAGTTTGATAAAATTACATAATAATGGAGTCACACTGCAAAATAAAGACTTCAGAGAGTGATTTAAGAAACAATTCCTGACACAAATGTTTGACAGATGAATGAGTTTCTTAGGGATATTATTAAAAACATCTTCTATGGGTAGGTGGCCCACAAATAGTACTTGATTTACTCTTCTGTTCTATTTTACTGTTAATTCCTTTGAACACATGCAGTAGTGATTTCTACTACACAAATGGCTCTCTCAGCCTTAATCCACTCAGCTGCTACGACATCACTCCCCAGGGGTTGGTAAAAACATTTTGCACAGATATTCTAAGGTGATTTGTCCTGGGGCAGAGATGCTTTCCTTGAGGATCTCAAGCCAAACACAGCACAGAGCCCCCTAAGACAAGACTCCTTCCCATGCAGAAGATGAGGCTTACAGCGGAGAAACTCCCTGCAGAGGCAGTGGGTGTGAAGCCTTGTTCCTGGGTCCAGCTGTTGCCCTGGCTTATGTAGGTTGCAGATATGAAATTTCACAGACCACATGTTCTCATCAGCTTGCAAAGTAGCTAAACATTGAGAAAACTCTTAAGTGTTTAAGTCTTATTATTTGGCAAGTGAAATTTCTCTTGGAAACCAAGACTAACATGACTGTCAAAGGGAAACAATTGAAATGACAGTATTTGTTAAATCATGAAAATGGTAAAGATAGTCACTCATTTGTCAATGATCCACCTCCAGGGACTATGTTATTAAACCTACAGACAAATTCAATTAAACATATATTTTAAAGTCAGAAAGTGAGAATAAAAGGCCCCATTTAGGACAGCAGGAATGAAGGCTCAAGGCCACGAAGAAGAGGCAGAGCCCAGGAAGGATCCACCTGCCTGCTGGGTCAGTGTCAACCTCAGCCCGCCTCACTGCGTGGTCACTGCCCCCAAGGGTGGAGCTGGAAAGCTGCACTCCAAGACACAGTTACAGCTGTAAATGTTTTCCGTGCTCCAAAAGAATAAAGGTAAATGGTGCAATCATTCAAGAAGCAAGATGGAAAGAGGAATAAAATAAATCATTGCAGAAAAAGGAGATAAAAAATTCAATGTGGTACATTATCCAGCTGAATGTTTTTCAAATCTCAAGGCAAAAACTATTAAAAAAATTAGAAAATAAAATGAGATACACCCATAACTATGAGTGACATTTTTTTTTTTTTTTTTTTTTTTTTGCGGTACTGGGGATCGAACTCAGGACCCTGCGCTTCCGAGGCAAGCGCTTATTCCACTGAGCTATATCCCCAGCCCTGAGTGACATTTTAAAAAGAGAGAACTATTTCACATATAGTCTCAGAGAGTACTCCTAGAACTGTACAAAACTGATTTGCCCACCATTCTGAGTTCACATTTGGTAAATGTTGGGCCAAATAAGCAACAGGTTACTTTTTGCATATTTCTAGAACTTAACATGCTAAAACATACTGTAATCTCCAAAACTTACATTACTTGACCATAAAATCATTTCATGTAATACACTGTTTAAAAATCTATCAATAAAGAAAAAGGCACAAAATGTGCTTCCAATGCTAGCCTAATAATGAATGTCAAAAAAAATTCTAACAAGTAGTGCAATAGAGAAAATCAATTGGAGACCATTATTAGGCCCAGTAGAGGCTAATTAAACAACTGTGTAGATGGCAAGAGGAGAACCACCACAGTTACAGATCTGCATATTAACTATGTTCTCTCTGTCATCATGCCCACTGAATTCATGCCCTTTGTCAGAGGACACTGGGAAGACAACACAGTGTTGCAACTTTCCACCCTCAGCTGGGATTCATTCAGATGAGGAATGTGGGCCATATAAAGCCAAGTCAGTCATGTTCTTCACTTTGAGAGGGTGAGCCACAGAGAAGGAGAGTGATTCCCTCCCAATTTGCTTTAAAATGTCATAAATACTTTACTTTGGACTGAGCTAAATTCTGGAAACCCTGAGATGTGAGAAAAGGATGTGCAGTGATCCATTTTATCTGTACTGGAACTATCAATAAGGGCGGGTTTACCCTTGGCAATGAAACACTTTAGAAAGCCCAATAAAATATTTAAAACAATTTGAGCTCAACATATCGACTCAGTGAGAAATAATACCCTAGAACCACATCTGTCAAATATCAGTAGTCCACATCTGCCTGGAATCGACCCTAACACTTGAGTTTGTCACTTGTATCCAGCAAAGTCAGTGTACACTCTACCTTTATATCACAGTTTGGGCCTTTGAGTATTGCCCTGGTGTCATTATTAAATCATTCCCCTTGCTCTCCAAAGGGGTTGTGTCAGACTAGAACTGCATGGTCACTCTCACTTCAAGTCAGAGTACCATTGTCTTCACAAAGCCTCAACTTGGAGGAAGAAAGCAGTAAGAATCTGATATGGAACCCATATGTAAATATATGTTCTTAAATCCTATCTCTGCTAATCAAGTGATCTGGGGCAGGTAACTTCTTTTCTGGTCATAAGTTTCCTCATGGCTAAATCACAGATAATATTAGCAAAGAATCCAGGGTCATTACAAAAATTAAATATCCCAGGCTTAGTATAGTAGCTCATGTTTATTATGTACCGTACAAATGCTAGCAGTATAACACCAAGAAAACTTTGAGATTAATAGTACAAATATTCTGAGTAATATGGACAATTATATTAGAAAACTCCTGTGAAGTGTCTAGCAGAGTACCAGGCATATAATAGTAACTCGATATTATATATTTTCTTCCTCTTTCTAAATCTATAAGTTGTAGAACTAATGAACAGTAGAAAAAAATAAAGGAACAGTAGCAAAATAGAACTGATGTCTAGAAACCTAACAGGAAGGTTATAGACACTGAGGTCAATTGGCTAAAAGAAGCCAAACTCCTGGAGATTTAAATATTCCAGAGTGTTGGGAAGGTGCTTGACTTGGGAGTCACATATTTTTGAATCTCTATTTTTTTTGCATTCTGCGTAGCTCCCCCCAGTCCTTCCAACCTGACCCCACCCTAGTCTCACCACAGAGAAGCAGATACATCTAACTGGAAGAGATGACCCATTCATCTTCAACCATCATGGACTGTGAAGGGGCTAAGATTTTATTCTATGTGCAAGCTATCAAGTTAATCTGCCACAGTTTCACTGACACCTGTACAAGATTGAAGACTGTGGAGTTGGAGGCCCCAGAAGTCAGAAGGCCAGCATTGGTGCTGGTTGCTTGACCCCAGATTTGCATGGTGATACAGAAATGCCCATGCAATCAGCTGCACATGCAGCAGGCTGTTGTTATGGTTTGTGTCTAAATGTTCCCGCAAAGCCTCAAGCAGTCATGATGGGGGCTGCTAGAGTTTTTGATTGACTCTTCGTCTAATGGGATATGGGCGTGAGTGCTGGGATTATACCTGTGAGTATTATGCCCACCCTAAACTGGTGTAGCAGGGTGGGTAGCCTGAATACACTATAAGGGAAGGAAAGAGGTTTGCTTGCTGCCACTCTTCCCCTTGTGCTCCTGCTGCTTTTGCTGTTTTCCACTGCAATGAACTGTTGCCCTCTGCCATGTGC
This sequence comes from Dinomys branickii, assembly GCA_004027595.1. NCBI lineage: Eukaryota > Metazoa > Chordata > Mammalia > Rodentia > Dinomyidae > Dinomys > Dinomys branickii. Next base: position 6,470 of record PVLD010013346.1, on the reverse strand, counting down.
CGCTCTGCCTTGGAGCCAGTCAAGTATGGGTTGAAACCTCCACAAACTGTGAGCTAAATAAACCTTTCTTTCTTTAATTTTGGGTGTCAGGTACTTTGTGTCAGCAACTAGACAAAAGTAACCAAGACAGTTGTGTTACATGAGGATCCTCAATTTTGGAAACATGAATTGTCCATAATGATCACAAAGTTTGCCTGAGCTTGTTTCCTAGAAGAAGCAATTTTGTTTTTCTGATAATAGACAGTAAACCCACACTACTGTCATAGAGAGACATGATCTCTGTCATCCAAGGCTGTTTATATAAAATGTTCTGGAGGACATGCACACAACAGAGGCAGTCAGTACTTCTGTGTAGAAACAACAGACAACTGTGCAGAGTCACCCCCAGACCCAACCAGAACTCAAGGAATGTGCTGCCCACCTTTCCCATTTCCCCGAAACACACAAAGTGTTCTGTGTCTAGATAAATTAGGGAGAACATAACCAAGTTTGAAAACATAACTTCTTCAGAGCAGGACATCTCAGAGCCTTTCATAACCCAGCCTTACTTAGTGACTCTTCTACAGGAGTACACAGAATATGGTGTCTCAAACCTCATGTTTCACAGAACACCTATTCCCAGAGCAATAGTCTTTGGATCATGTTTTGGGAAATTGTGGGAGAGTTTGTACTATGTGCCCAACACCATCATTCTCCCTTGCAGAAGATCTGCTAATAATTTTTCATTTATTTCCTAAAATCCCCTATACACAGGGATGTGCTTACATAAAGCAATACATTTTTTAAGCATTCAATTCTTGAAAGCAAATAAAACAAAACAGACTACTGAGTCCTTCTGTACCCCAGAGCCCTTAAACACAACTAAGATAATGTAGGTAAAGCCCTCAGCACTTGCTGGCACATTGTGAGCACTGAAAACCACAGCCATTGGTTGGCTGCTTGATTACAGACCACCTTTGTTGTAGCATGCTGGATTCCTTTCCAAGCAAGCTGGTGTGGCTGTGGTTACACCAGGTCATGACTAGTCGTGTTTCCTCCTGAAATTCTCCTCTCATGCATTTTCCTATGAGCAATGTTTCCACCCTCCTCATGCCAATGTTTTACTCCACCAACTGGACCTTATAAACCAGTTTATTTTAGTCTAAATTTGATAAATGTTACCCAAACCAGTCTTCTTTTTTTCTTTCAATATGAGAAATTATATCCTCATTTGTTTAGAAGAATTTATTCAAAGTCTTTATGTTTGTTTCTTATTCATTTTTTCACCTTTAATAGGGTTGGGACTGAAAGGTCAAGCTGGACTTTGTAAGCAAGCGGGAGAGATTATCTGGAGTGCAGCCATGAAATAAAGTCCAGTAAAGCCTTTTGGGAATTTCAAAGTGATAGTAAGGCCAACTTATTGGACAAGGTCCCATAAAGTTTTGTAGACAGCCAGCTCTTCGCACTCTGCCCCCCGACAGTGCCTTAGTCTCTGAGCATGCTATGAGGGGAGACTGGCAGGTCAGCTGGCATGCACTGCCGCGGGCATCCATCACCTGGCCGACTGTCATCACCAGGTTCTAAGTTAGTGACAACACACTGGAGAAAGGGAGGTCAAGGTAGACTGGCAACAACATTAGAGACCTGTCTCTAAGTTTAGATACGGGAGAAGGAAGAACCAGAATTTCTCCAGTTATGATAGAAAGGCAGAGGACAAAAGGGCCTGAAAGTGAGGAGAATCCAGCACCCCTCTGCATGTTCACTTCACCTCAGCATCCTGGACCTTCACTCTGCCTCCCCATCATCCAGCTTCCGGTCTGCAAACTGCCCCTCCACTCAGAGTTTAGAGGTCAAGGGACACAGACTAGACCAACTTACATACAGTCACTCTATTTTTTAATTTTTTGCAGTAACATAAATACTGACTTGCACATTTGTACAGAAAGGAACATCTAACTATTACCACGGCTTTCTAAGTCTTTTGTGGATTGCAGCTTAGCAAGAAAGTACATTTCCATTTTGAAAACTTAATAAAATGAATCTTATTAATTATATGACTATGGGCAGAGGAGAGAAGGAAGGAAAAAGACAAATTTCTAAACTTTATTTAAATATGGACTACATATTAAATCTTTCACAAAACTGTGTTAGATTCTCTACCTGAAACCTTATAACATGCACTATTTGTAGGTGTTTTTAATATCTTTCTGACATTATAAACATTTTTAAGTCACTTGTAGGAAATGTCCTTTCATGAGCAGAGATCACAAGTTACAGGCTGAAGAGTTACAGTCTGGTGTTCTTAGATCCACACTGGAGCTCTTTTGGTGACTTTTGGGACACCCAGCCAGGCCTGCTGAAGCCCAGCCCACCTTGGGGAGCTCCTGTAATTTCTCTGATCCACCTACAGTATTCCATTGTGTGGACCTCCAGCTCCTGTTCAGCAAGTGTTCAGATCCCAAACACTCGTTGCAGTCACTACCCCAGTCTGTTGGGGAAGTGGCCCTTGCTTCTGGTCAGAGGCCATTAAGTGGGCACCCCTAGTGCTCTCCCAGTCAGGATTCCTCTAGGACAGTAGTGGTGAACCTATGGCACTTGTGCTTCAGCCAAGTGTTTGCTCTCTTTTGAAACTCTAAAAGGTTTGTCATCACTGGTCTAGGACATTCATATCTCAGGCCTAAGCCAAGCAGAAAGGACCATATACAAATTGAAATGGTTTGCTGTTTTTTTTTGTTGCTGTTGGAGATCAAACCAGGGCTCATGCATACTAGGCAGGTGCTACACCACTGAGCTACTCCCCCAATGCTAATTGGCATTTATTAACTATATATATATTTTTAAAACTGTTACAATCACATGGGCTGAAAGACAAGTATAATCTTTTACGCTTCTTTGCTAAATTATTATATTGTAAGCATATCACTATTATTGTTTTGAAGCAGGAATTTAGGTAGGACCAAAAAAAAGTAATAAAATTTCAGAAGATGGAAAACAAAAAAATTTAGTTTTCTTTCCTAGCATTTTCAAAAACACCAAGCAATGTTCAGGTGTTATCACTGTGTGATTACATACGGGTAAAAACATCACTCTTTCTTTCCAAAACTGGGCTAGAAGTTAGAAAGAGAAACTTCTTAAAGTAAATAACCAACAGTAAGAAAAATCAGCTAATTTGAAATGGCAAATATTTATTCATTGTTGTACACATCAAATATACAGTGGTCTGCAATGGAATAATATTTATTCATAAGTGAAATGAATTACATGTTGCTGTGAAGCAGTAGGCTACATTTTTTTCAAAAGGCAGAAGTTTATCTTTCAAACATTACTGAAACTAGCAGTGAATATATCTACATTTACTAACTACTAGAGTCACTACAACCTCACATATGATTTATATTTGCATAGAGAAAACACTCTCATGAACTATGTACCATACAGTCTGTTTAAAAATATTTCTATTTCTTATTATATCTGTACACAACATCATGCATTTAGAATCTAAAAGGATACATATATATGTTGAAACACATGGAGGTCATGGCCACAGAAGTTTAAAGTTTAGATTTGTATGAACACAGAAGAGCCACATCATGACTTTATGAAGACGAAAGCAAGTTTATTATAAAAGTACAGCAGGTATAATAATATTCAAATAATATATTACCACACAACAAGGCAGGAGACATCACCAAAGATGAAGGTTGGAATCCTCTAGGGAAGGATTTTGCATGAATTGGAACCTTCAGCAGATGAGAGAAAGAATGCAGCGCCGTGTCTAGTTTGGTAGTTTCTTTAGTACTATGTGCAGACAAAAGTGACTTGGTGCCAAAAGACCTGAGTGGCTGGAAGGGATTGTTCTCAGCCTTGGCAAAAGACTGGAGCTGGTCAGTTTTTGTGTGTGCGTTAACAGTTACCTCTGTACATTCCTTTCCCAGGAAGCAGTCAGCCTCTCTGCAGAAAGGCAGCAGCCAAGGTCATTTCAGCAAACATCTCAATTTTGCTCACTTTTAACCATTTCCCTACCAACAAATTCAATTTCAGATGTGATTTCTTTCTGTGTAGTGGGTGGGATAAATTTTATTTCCTTCTCTTTCTTATCTGTATTTTCTAACAAAAAGTTCTGATATTCAATGCTCATACTTTTAACAGTTTGTATTTAAGAGAAAAAAAAAGTTTTGAGGAAGCCATGCGAGTTTTCACATGTTATCTGGAGCTAGTACCACAGTCCTTCTTTAAGAAAGATCTGTGAGGCTTAGGAAATTAGAGAGACCTTTTCGTGCCTGAGACCTTCTCCGTGATGAGGGCAAGAGACAAAATGCACTGCTCCTGTGTTTATTTTTATCATTTTTAAATCTAAAACTCCTCTGTCACTACATTCCACACTAAGGCGGGACTATGTGACTTAGTAACTGGCTTCTTCCCTCTGCGCAACATCCTTGATGTCCTGTGGAAGATGGTCAATGCAGGACGCCTACCTCTGGTTAAAATGTTCTCACAAACCTTACAGGAGTATATGGATAAGTGAGGCTATTTTTCATCCAATAAAAGTCCAGTTTACAAACAAATATGCTCTGAGAGCTAGATATTTTCTCCTTCTAAGCAATTTCAAAGATCTATCTTCAGGTAAAATTTGTTATAAATTTGTTGGATGCATCTAATTGGTTTTACAGTTTGTAAAAACATTTATTGCATTTTTAAAAGATCCCTGTCCAATCAATACAAGTTGTTTTGCAGCTTATTGGGAAATAGTCAAATGACTTACATCTGTTTTATCTAACCACCAACCATTAAGTCTTTTCTCTTTCACCTCCCCAAAACACATCTGCGGGCAGCTTTCATCATGAAGCTCTTCCAGTGCAAAGTATATCAATGTATGTTTGCCCCTACATTCCACAGAACAGAGTTCAGAGAGGACTCAGTGACATGGATGCATTGGGGACAAACTGGGCTGCTGATTTCAACAATCTTCTGAGGGTAGTGAGGAAAGACTTTCACCTTAGCTCTGCCTTGGGATCTGCAAAAAGATGCTGGAAAGAATCCCAGCATACACAAAATATTTCTCAATGTTTACTAACACCTGCTAAAATTATGTTTTGGCCTCTTTACTTGGAAAGAAAACTCTGGAATGACCACCTGTTTTTGACTTTATAATCTGTATAAATCTCTCTTGAGAGTTGGCTGGAAAGTTTCCATAGAACATAGCTTTGGCAAAACAAAAAGAGAAAAGGGGCAACATTCACAGCAATGTCTCTATCTCTCTGTAGCTTTGTCCATTGTGCTACATTCTTTAGGAAAATGTACTATATATATATATATATATATATATATATAATATTAATTTTATTATACATACTTTTATCATATATATAATATATATGATTTATTCTCTACAATCCTGCAAAAAGAAGAAAAAATTAAAAAGAAGTAAACTTTTGGAATTGATTAAAGCAAAGTATTTGCTACACCATTAAGATACAGTTTCAAGATATTTTATGTTTGTATCTGTCATTATTGCTAACCATATTTATATAATAAGATGGCAGTGGGTTTCATTAGAAAATTATTACATTAAAAAAACAAATGGTTTTTGCATAGTTATTTTTGAAAAGAAGAAAAACCTTAAAAATATTTTTTAAAAAGATGTATTTTATTTCATTGCTGAGGTATAGTTTTAATCCAAATTTCAAGTCCACATTCTGCTTTTCAGGTGACAGGTATTTTGATTCCCTGGCACATAGATGGCCCGTTGTCACAGTCCTCCTGACATACCGCGGATGATGGAGAATTAACGTAGCAAGGGCAAAAGGTTGCTAGACTTTACCACAGTTTGAACTTAAATTATAGACTTTAAACAAGATGCAAGGATGAATGTACATGAAAAAAGGGGTTTTGAATGGAATGCAGAACTAATTAACTTTTTACCATTTAATACTATCCAACTGCACAATGGGATTTCACTAAATGCTATAGGGGTAAGAAATAAAAGTAGCACTGGTAGATCTGCTTGTTAACTGCTTCACACTAACGGTATGACTAGGTTACTCAATGTTGGGCAAAACTGCACTGAAAGATGAAAGATTTGAGGTCTACCATCTGATGTGTATACAGTGGAAGCTTGATTTATGAACGCAATTTGTTCTATAATTCTGGTCACAAACTAAACTGGGTGAGAACCAAATCAAATTCAGTGGTTAGGTTCAATGTTGACCTTATAGGGAAATTTGATTTGGTTTTGGTCCAATTCTGTTTATGACCAAAATCATGGAAAAAATTAAGTTCATGAACCAAAGTATCACTTTATTTTATTTGTTGTTGCTTTTTAAAGGGAAAAAAGATAAGAAACCTTTTAGGAGTTTTGTTAGCATTTTCCCATAAGCTGTTCTCAATGTTTCTCTAGTCTTAGATAGAAAGGCTTCTTTAACCTTCTCCACTCTTACATTTTGCCTAAGTCTACTGCTTTTTTTTTTTTTTTTTTTTTTTTTTTTTTTTTT
>PVLD010013345.1:0-56385 GCA_004027595.1 Dinomys branickii | reverse complement strand
GGAATGCAGACTGGTGCAACCACTGTGGAGAGCCGTTTGGAGATTTCTCCGCAAATTAGGTCTAGAGGTTCCATTTAAACCAGCTATTCCTCTTCTGGGTATTTTCCCAGAAGATCTAAAAACATCATATCACTCTGATATATGTGCACCCATGTTTATAGCAGCACAATTTGTAATAGCTAAAATGTGGAAGCAACCTTGAGCTCACTTTGTAGCCCATGCTGGCCTCGAACTCACAACAGTCCTCCTGTCTCAGCCTCTCAAGTGCTGGGATTACAGATGTGAGCCACCATGCCTGGCTGCTACTGATTTTTGAGTGTTGACTTTATATCCAGTTACATCAATGAATTTGGTTAGTAAATCTATGTGTTTTGGGGGGATTTTGGGCTCTTCTATGTAGAGTATCATGTCATCTGTTAATAATGATAATTTAACTTCTTCCTTTCCTATCCTTATTCCTTTTATTTCTCCTTCTTGTCTACTTCTTTTGGATAATGTTTCCAAAACTATATTGAAGATGAGTGATTATAGTGAACATTCTTATTTTGTTCCTCATTCTAAAGTGAAAGTTTTCTGTTTTTCTCCATTTAGTACGATGTTGACTGTTAGTTTGTTATAGATGACTTTTATTAGATTGAAGTACAGACCATCTATTTTGATTTTCTGTAGGGTTTTATCATGGATGAATATTGTACTTTCTCAAAAGCTTTTTCTGCATCTATTCAGATGATCATGTGGTTTTTGTCTTTGGATCAGTTGATACACTGTATTACATTTATTGATTGGCATATGTTGAACCATCTTTGCATTCTTGGGTTGAATCCCACTTGGTCATGGTGTATAGTCTTCTTGATGATTTTCTGCAATCTGCTTTCTCAAATTTCATTGAACACTCTTGCATGTATGTTCATTAGGGAGATTGACCTGTAGTTATCTTTTTTGGTTGAGTCTTTCCTTTCTTTTGGTATCAGTGTAATTCTTGCTGGCAAGAACAAGTTAGAGAGTTGCTTCCCTTTCAATTTCATCAAAGAGTTTGAGGAGTATTGGGATTAAATATTGTCTAAATTTCACGTGGAATTCAGCAGTGAATCCATCCAGACTTGGGCTTTTCTTTGTGGGTAATTTTTAAATTATATTTTCAATTTCATTAATGATTTTGTGCTATTCAGAATTTTCATATCTTCTTAAATCAGCTTTGTAATTCATAAGTTTTAGGAACGCTTCCATTTCCTCTGTTTTCCATCCTGTGAAAATAAAGATTTTTGCAGTAAAAAAATCTTCTGAATTTCCACAGGATCTCTAGTGATTTTACCTTTTTCATTTCTTTTATTTTATATTTTTAAAATTTTATTTTAAATAGAAAAGAACAAAAGCAAAATAGCAAAAAGGCAAAAAAAGAACCACATAAAAACTACAAAAGTGACATGGAATTTCAAAACAAGATGATAGGAAATCAACAATGGTTGTATTATTTATTGTTATTTTTAAAGTGGCAGATTACCAGATATAGTTATGCAAGATGGATCATAAAATTAAACATTAACTGTTCCTTCAATAAATCAGTAGAAATCAGTAGTACAATTATCTTAGCTATCTTGTGTGTGTATGTGTGTGTGTGCGTTTCCCTTCCTTCTTTTTTTTCTCCTCTCACCCCAGTTGTTTTTTCGTATTGAACAGTGTCTTTCCCTTTCACAATATCTATTGCACCTTTCAATTTTATTTACTCTCAGGTTCTTACACTCAAGAGACAATATACTGTTTATGCATGTGGGTCTTATTTATGTTTTATTCATATCTTATTGCATAAATTTCAATTTTTTCTTTCCTTTTTTGATAAGGTTGGCTAGGGGTTTATCAAATTTATTGAGCCTTTCAAAGAACCAACTCTTCAACTGATTAATTCTTTGTATTGTTTTCTTGGTCTCAATTGCATTAATTTCTGCTCTGATTTTTAACTTTCCTCCCTACTTTGGACTTGACATTATTTTTCTAGGAAAATAATGATGTATGAGGTGCACATTAGCTTGTTTGCTTTTCTTATTCTGCTTTCCTATTTCCTATGTGAGACTTCACTTCTACAAATTTCCCTTTAAGGGTTGCTTTCATTGTTTCCCACAGGTTCTGGCAAGTTGTATTTGCATTTTCATTTGATTGTAGATATTGTTTAAGTTCTTCTTTAATTTCATCTGTGACCCATTGGTTGGACAGAAGACTGTTATTTAATTTCCATATGTTTATGGAGTTTTTGCAGGTTCTTTTGCCATTAATTTCCAATTTCATTGCACTATGGTCAGATATTTTACATGGGATAATTTCTATTCCTTTGCATTTATTTAAGCATGTTCTAAGGGCTAGAATATGGCTAGAGAATATCCCATGTACAGTTGAAAAGAATGTGTATTCTGATATTGTTGGGTGCAATAGTCTTAAAACAACTACTAAGTCCATTTCTTCACAAGTTTGGTTCAATTCTGATATTTCTTTGCTGCTCTTTTGTCCAGCTGATCTATCTCTTTGAGACAATAGTGTGTTAAGCACTCCCATTACAATCATACTATTGATTATTTTCATATATATTAATACTTGTCTTATATAGTTGGGTGTGCCTATATTTGGTGCATAGATATTTATGATTGTTATCTCTCTCCTCTTAAAATTTTCCCCCAACAAGTATGTAGTGACCTTCTTTATCTCTTTTGATTATTCTTGGTTTGAATTTCACATTGTCTGCAAAGAGAATAGCTATATCTGCTTTTTTCTTGGTTCTTGTTGCATGGAGGTTTGTTTTCTATCCTTTGACTTTCAGCCTATGAATTTGTTTTTGAGTTAAATGTGCTTCTTGTATACAGCATTTGGTTGGATCTTGTTTCTTGGTCCATTGTATCTGTTCTTTTTGGTGAACTGAGGCCATATATGTTGACGGTTACAATTGACACGTATTTGCATATCCTTCTCATATTATTTTCCTGCTCTTTGTTCCCTACTTTTCTCCATTGTTTTATTGCTTACCTTACTTAGTGTTTTCTTTGTGTTGTGTTTCTTGGAATTTTGGTCATTTTTATCTCTTTCTAGAATATCTTTCAGTAGTCTTTGTAGGGTTGGTTTGGTGGTTTAAAGTTTCTTCAGTTGTTCTCCATCATGGAAGTTTCTTTCTTCTCCATTAATTTTCAAAGATTGTTTTGCAGGGTGTATTAATCTGGTTTGGAAAGTTTTTCTTGCAGGACTTGCAATACTTCATTCTAAGCTGTTCTTGACTTGCTGGCTTGTGTTGAGACATCTGCCATGATCTGATGGACTTTCCTTTATCAATGATCTGCTTCTTTTCTCTAATAGCTTTTAATATTCTGTTCTCTTGCTGAATTTCTGGAATCTTGAATTATTGTATGTGGATTTATTTTGGTTATGGATAATTGAAGTTTTATATGCTTCACTTATCTGTATGTCAGATTCTGTTCTTATGATTGGGAAATTTTCTGCTATTACTTCTACAAATAGTCTTCTTATGTCCTTTGTGTTGACTTGTTCATTGACTCCTGTCAGACTTATATTGTTTTTCTCTGAATCATCTTGCAGCTGTTGAATTGTTTTTTCCTGGTTCGTTAGTATTTTAAGAGATCTTTCCTTTCATTATTAGCTGCAACACTGTCTTCAAGGTCTGAATGTCTATCTTCAATTTCATTCAAGCAGTTTTGTCAGCACTCAATGGAATTTTTAATTTTCTGGATATATCTTTGAATCTGTTTCATGCACTGTAATTCTTGCCTATATTGTTCTTTCAATGTTTCCAGCAATTTTCTATGCTCCTCTATTTATAATCTATGTCTTTAGATATGCTGAACAATTCTTTCATTGTGGTTGTCATTCCTTTTTTACCTTAAATATTTTTTTCTGGTAAGATTTCCTCTATAGCCTCATGGAGTTGTTTCTTTACTTCACTTGCTATCATTTCAGAAATTGTAGGTTTGTGACTTCTAATTTCTTCTATGTTGATGCTTCTTGGACTTGTTCTGGGTAGGCTGGAGCTCTTAGGTTACATGTTGTTCCTTTGTCTTGACATTTTCTATTTCTAAAACTTTTTGTTTTGTTTTCTGTGATGATCCTTGTGAGTTTTGGTAGTCAGAAGCATTATCAGTAGTATCAAGGCCTCTGTAGGAAAAGTAAATCTTTTCTTCAGGGTTATCTTTTGCATGGAGAAGCTTCTAGATTTATGTTTGTCCCGAGATCCTATTTTCCCATTTAATTGAGAGTGGGATGTTGATTTCTGTTTGGCTCAGTCCCAGTATTTTGGTATAGGGCTTTGGTGAAGTTATTATCCCTGACCTTCCAAATATTGTTACACAAGGGAGAAGAACTTATTAGATAAGAACTTAATAGATAAGTTATCCTAGCTTCAGTAGTATAATTAGCAGTAATGATAGTATCAAGCATAATTTAGAGATTGACAAACTGTGGTAACTATTGATTTTGTACTTTAGACCATAGGAACAAAGTGTATAGTTTTATAACAGAATCAGTTGTAAATTAGGGGTTTATATGCCAAGTATTTCCCCTTGTTAGGGTAGATTTACCTTCCGGTGTGGATATTTACGGAGAATGGTGTATAAGATAAAGATAACTAGAAGGGAAAGAGAAGCAAGGCCAGAGGACAAAGGATGGCCACGCAAGGTTTGGGTAACTGTAGATGGGGATAGAAGAGAAAGAATGAAGGAGTATTTGAGGGATTATCTGAACTTGGTCTCTGGGTTTGGGGGATGGGATTAGAAGAAGAAAAAGTAAGGAGAAAGAAAAAGAGAAAATAACTGAGAAAAAAGAAAAGAAAACAGGAAAGTAAGATGAAAAACAAAGAGAAAGCGAGATAAAAGAAAATGAAATTATATTTTAAAAAGTGGGCAGTCCCACCCACCTGTTTCTATTCCATGTGTCACTGTCCCTAAGCGCAACACTGGTTCACCTGTTGGTTCTTATTTCAGACATTTCTCTTGTGCTCGACTCACCTGTCCATCATGTACATTCTAGTCTGGGCCCTACTGTGTGGCTGTCATCCCCCGGTGGCCTGGTCCTAAGATGTAGGGGGGTGGCACAGGCCCCTGGGTTCCTCTGACGGAGTTGGCTGCTGAGTCCCAGGTGCTTCCCATGTTGGCTGCCCGTTCTTCTCCAGTTTTCTTTTTACTTAGTGTTGCATTTTGGATCTTTCTTCTTTCTATTTGTGTCTTTGTTTTTTTCAATCTTCTAAGATTCTATTTAGAAAATAAATACTTGAGTCTTGCTTTACTGTCCTGTCTGATCCTCCCTTCTTTTCAATTGTTTTTTTCCTATTTAAATATAATATTTTTATAGTTGGGTGTCTGTGATTCATCTTAATATTAATTTTCTGATTGCTCCACCTGTTTTTTTTCTTCTCATATTATGACTTCTTATGGATGAATCAAGTACGGTATTCAATACCGCTTTTATTTCATCTCTAAATTTTTCTTAGCTGTATGTTTTTATGCATTTTTAGTGGTTTATCTAGAGGATAATAAAATTTAGATAATTTCAATTTATAATCCCATGATACTATAGTCTTCACATGTACTTTAGGATCTGTAAGAATAGAGCTAAATTGACTACCTTTTTCCTCTTTATTTTTATTATCTTTTATTTTACCAATGTATGCTATAAATCCATAATGTATTTTACTATATTTGTTTCACGCAGTAAAATTTTAAAGTTTTTAAATATACTGCAGTTCAAAAAATTTTAAAATATTTTATGTCTACCCTATCTGGTATCCTTCACTCGTTACTACTGAACTGAGATTCTCTCTGCTATTTTACTTCAGCCTGTAGAATTTCTTTTAGTATCTTTAAGAAGCCCTCCTATTCTCTCTACTCTGCTGGGGATGAAATAGCTTTGAGTTTCTTCGGTCCTGGGGAAAGCTTGTTACTTTCCAGAATTTCACTTTTCGTTTAGGTGTCTTACTGTCCTCCATTCGCTGGAGGTGGGTCTACAGGATAACTTTGGAAATTTCCCTTTTAGTTTTCTTACGGTGGAAGAACAATGTCTGGCAAGTTTCTTCTTTGAAAACAGAAGTCTGAGATCCCTCTTTTAAGGTTACGTGTTTAGATCTCCTTCATCTAGTTCACGAATGAATATTTCTGAGCAGCCCCCCAAAACTCCCTTCAGCATTCTATGTAGGTAGAAGTATTACTATTTTCTATCAATAAAGTTTAGTATAAAATTTACATCTCTAATATGGCTCTGAATATCTCACTTTTATATGCTGTTACTCCTTTACTTCTCTATTTTGATGGTTGTTAGCTCTGAGATATTTGTTCACAGTTTGTTTTCCTATTTAATCCCAAAATGTAAAACAGGATGGCCATTTTAAGTGGTCGCTTGGTACTTTTATATCCTTTGTTTCTCTCCTTGCCTCCCCATCCTTCCTGTCATCCTGGAAAAATCTGTTCCTTCTTCATTCATTGACATTTTCTTCTCCCCACTTGAAAGCATCCTAAGAAATCACCTTCTTCCATTCTCCCTCCGAAATCCAAACAGACCAATCTCTTGGACACAATAAAAAGGGTGCTTATAACTGAATATTCAACTGTTTCCAGGTTTGAATTAAGAAAATGTATTCCTTGAAAGCCTACTGCTTCTGGAATGTTGATGTTCATTTTGATTGGTCAGTGTCTGTGCAATGCTGGTTTTAAATATTTTATGAACTGCCTCCAAATATTATCAGTATATTTCAGGGTGTATACCTTATAATACGTACTCCATACATATTTGTTGAACAAATTGATGCTTTTTAGATTTGATACACATATGATTCAGCTGTGAGGCTCTATTCTATGCACTGGGGTACAGAGATAAATGAAGGTCTTTCTAGCCTCAGTTGAGACCATACACATATATTGGACATCCAAATTCTCCAACTCTTCTGTTTGGGTCTGCTTATTGCTGTGGACAGTTGCTGAATTCAAGTATATCCCAAGTGTATTTAACATAGAGTATATCTTTTGCTTTCTGGTCATTGTCAAGGCTCTCTGTGCCTCCCTTGATTACTGGAAGATAGGATCAAGTGAGTAAACACTCACCCTCAGGCACACAATTCTAGGCACACTCTACATAGCTTTTTAGAGGAATCCTTGTTCCATAGATGGAGTTCAGGTGCCTACAGTGTGACTAGCTCAATACTTATCCCTTGGATTATTTTTCTCTCTTTTTATATTTTCTTCTTTCTAGTATCCCACTCCTTTTTATTGGAATCATTTCCCACAATAAATATCCTGAGTTAAGCCTTGCATCTTCTTTTTGGAAAATTCTAAGCTACAATAATTTCTGAACAAGCCATTAAAGTACACTATGATCGGTATGTTAATGAAGACCACTGAAAAGGAAAGAGAATGAAGGAATTCTTTGCAGAAAAATTATATAACAATGCACAACGAAATTGTGAGAAAACACAGTGCACATTGGAACAGAAAGTGGATTTCTTTAGGTCTTTTTAACTTCAAATTTATTATTTTGTTATCATCTAGGTCAATGTTGTTGAGATTAAATGTATTGTTCTTGGAGACACACCACCAATGAAATAGATCAACTTTGTAATCTTGGAAACTTACTTGACTGTTCAACTTTGATTTTCTCCCCTGTAATGTGGGATTGGATTTCATGTCTATTACAGAGAATTAAGGTTAAATGAGACGGTACATGTAAGCATTTTATTACAGTTCTTATATACAATATGCATTCGCTAAATCGTATCTACTATTTTTTGATGGTCCCAAGATCTCTGGTACAAAGATGGGTTATAAAATAAGGTTGCAATTTCTCTTTTTATGATTTACTTATAGGCTGTTCTAGCCACTTTCAAGGATAAAGTCAGCAAAAATCCTTCCCATTTTTTTTTCAATCAACTTAGTTCAGGAGTCCAAGAATTTAAAGAAGTGTAAAGGTATATCTAATACCTTTAATTAGTAACCACTAGTATATTTCCCTAATGTGCCAGCAAAAAGGTTGAAAGTAATCAGCTGGTGAAAAGTTAATTAACTAAATCGTTTATAATTCAAAACAGGCTGTGCTTCAAAACACTTCATTTTGGGCAGAGACCCTTATGCCTAAAAAGGAAATAAAAACAATGCAATCCAAATTAAACTGAAAGCAAACAAGCAACACAGCCAAGAAGCCTAGTGACAAACAATCTTGCCAGTGTTCCCCTTCTTTTCAAGACCTACCCACTTCTAATGTGGAGGCCAGCTCTTAAGGTGTTGCTGGGACCATCCATTCCCAGAACTAGTAAATCAGTTAAAACTCTAGGCAGGTGAAGCAGGTGGAAGGACCAGTCAGTGCTCAGGAAAGTTGAAGGTCATGTTAGCCATTGGATAACATTGCTCTGTTCAGTTCCAGTCTTTGCCTCTGTGTTCTTTTTCCTTCTGCATTTTTTCTTATCTTCTGACCTTTTCTGATCCCCCTTGAAATTTTGTGTTTGTCAAGTATCTTTTCTCTGTTATTTGTACTCTCTGAGTTTAAGACGTTAGACTGCTGTTCCTGGGGGAATTTACATATAGGTCCTCTATCCAGGGAATTGTTGGCGTAGATTTTAGTGTGGCCATTAGTGAAATTCTCAGAATTGAGGGTACCATCTCAGGTGGGCTGTTAGAAAGCATCTTACAGGGTATGTGACCCAGAAGAGCAAGAAAGGACAGTGAGCACCAGTGAAAAACATAACCCCTACAGAGGCAGACTGGCACCTGCAGTTACTGTTAATTTCAGTTAATCTCAGAACCACTAGGATTCATACTAAGAAAAGTCTTCCCCTTTCCTACCTTTTACACTATAACACTTACAGCCTGTGCTTCTTTTTGTCAGACTTTTGCAATTACATCAAATTAGCCTTATGAGGAAAACCTTCATAATTTCTATGACTTTATCTTGGGCTTCGTTGATTACTCATAATACCTAGCATAGCACCTGTATGTCACAGGCAAGACATACTCTGGCTGGATGGATGTATAGCTCTAGGATGTGTTTAAAGGCCCCTTACTTCTTGTTTGGAGAGTGGTATCTCATTTAGGTCCAGGATTAATGATTTGAAAAAAAATACAAATGGAAAGTAAAGATCCCATTCTACCCACCTGGGCTGGGGATATAGCTCAGTGGAATAAGCCCTTGCCTAGCAAGCGCAGGGTCCTGAGTTCAATCCCCAGTACCGCAAAAAAAAAAAAAAAAAAAAAAAAAAAAAAAAACAAGAGCCATTTTACCCACCTGTAAATCTCAATTAATCTCAATTCAAAATCTTCTTTAAGAAGAGGGAAGGGTCCTGGAAAAGAGTTTAAAAAGTTAGGAAGAGGGAAAGGGGGATGGATGGAGCTAACAGAGGTTTGATCTGAAAGGATCTGCATCCTGAGAGCAACCCTGCAGCTGGCAGAATACCCACAACCTGCTGTGGTTTGAATGTGTCCCACAAAGTTCACATGCTGAAAATTTAATCTCCAGTGCAAAAACCTTGGGAGCTGTAGTGCAATACAGGAAGAGACTTCATAAATAGATTAATGCCATTTTTGCTGGTGAATTAGCTATTGCAAGAGTGGGTTTGTTATGGAAGTGAGTTAAATACCGGCTTTCTTTTCTGTTTTTTCCGTAACCTCTCTTGCTCTTTTTTCTTCTGCCACCGGGTGACACAGAAAGAAAGCCCTTACCCAGTGTCAGCATCATATTCTTGGATTCCCTCTTTCAGTACCATGTCCCAAGTAAACCTTCAAACCCAGGGTAGTCTCTTATGACAGCACAAATGGGCTAAGACTCACCACTTTCCCCATTCTCCCTATGATCCATTACATGAGTGTAGTCGCAGGAGGTCACTTTCAGCTTGCAGAGAGAGAGAGCCATTCACCCCAGCTTTCCTGGTATATGTATAGAAGCATGAGATCTGTCGAAGTACCCTCTTCTTTTGCTGATCTATACCTCTTTAAAAGGATGATCCCAGAGGATGAGACCTTTTGACTGATCATCTGATCCACTGACTGATGCCATGAGAAATCTGCAACAAGGAGAATGTACCATGCTTAAATGTACGTTAGCATGACCATCAACACCATTGGGATGCTGGCTGAGTGGGACAGACACTACATCAGACCCAGAGGTGGGAGTTCAACCTTGACTCCCATACTCTGGACACATCAGTTAACTCTTCTGAGCCATCAAATCCCCTCGTGCCAGACAGTGGCCTCATAGATTAGATGAGCTTATTCTCCCCTTGCTCCCCAATCAAAGCTGAGATTTACTATAGCAGTTCTTTACAGATCCAAAGTGCACTGGGATGACAAATGAATTTCAATGTTAGACCTCAACCTTTGGAATTAACTAGTTTTACTTTATAAAACTTGGGTCATGATCTACAATTTTCTCACTAGCTTGATCTGCACAAATCAAATCTAATTCATCCTAATTTATTATTTCTGTACTGGTGAAAAAAAATCTAAGTGGGGTTTACAGAAACTTAAAATACCATCAAAGTTTCACTCTTATGTAAACACAGCTATGGACCCATGGTATAAATCTCCACAAGCAGATTCAGTGAAGTGAATAGTTAGGAAAGTTAGGCAAGCAACATAATAATAAATGCTTTGCACTCAAATAATGCTTTCCCAGTGCCTGCCCCAGGTGCCATGTGCTTTCCACACAGTAACTGTAATCCTCATAACAATCCCAGGAAACAGGCATTTTTTTTTTTTTTTTTTTTACATTTCAGGAAACATTCTGTGGGTAGGCAGTCAGGCTGCACTGAGCAGATTTAAGGATCTGCTTCCTCCCATTTTTATTGTCTTTTGAATCAGTTCCACTATTTACATCATTAGCCAGGGGAAGGATGAGAACCTGCATCCTTCAGGGCTTCATAGACCTGGATGTGATTTCCAGCTGCACTTACTCTTAGCTGTGTCATTTAGGGTGTATGTGTGAACCTCCTGGAACTTTAGTTCCCTTCTCTACCCACTGGGTAGAGCTGCAATAGGGGATAAATGAACAGATGGATACCAAGGTTATTCAATCTTTCTCCCCCATTTCCTTTCTGTCCCTTGTTTTTTTGCTAGGTATGCACTATTTTTTTGTGCTTGCCTAGAAGAAAAGTGGTATCTGCTTCTTGTCCGTCAGTCTCTTACATAATTTGTTGTATTTGACTGAAAGGCATTTCCTGTCTAGATTCACCAGTTGCTTAGGCTAGGATGCCCCAGCCTTGCATCTTTGCAGCATAACCCACGAACAATCCAGCCCCCTGTTCTGAGTATTCTGTTCCTCCCTGCTCAGTCTCTACAGTCTTGTGCACTTGCTAGAGCAGTTGTGTAACAGCAACACAAAGTCAGAAGAGGTTACTGGAGTCTAGTTATAAACAAAGTGAGCTAGAGTTGTATAATAAGATTGGAAGGAGCAGAGCCACAGCTATTTTAAGGGTGACCCAGACTGACAAAAGACAGGAAATTCAGAGAGGCAGATGCTTCATCAACTCTGCCTTTGAATGGCTTTTTTCCCCTGTGATATACTGCTCCCTTTCAAGGTATTTTGAGCTTCTAATTCCTGAGTTTTCATTTTTAAGGCATTCACAGACTGTTGTAACTGGGTGACTGATGGACTCCTTTGAAACTTAAATAACCCAAAGGAGCCATCTAAATCTCTGGGTGGAATATGTGTTCATGCACTTTTTAAAAATATGTATTATATACATCGGAGACTTGGACTGCTCATTAAGAAGAGTTTGGTGGAGTACGTAATTCAGGGTTTAATGTGCTGTCCACGGAACAAGCTTTTACTAAAGCTGTTTTATTTTACTTTATATTTCACATCTAAAGCTACAGCATTTACACAAAATGACTGACTAACCACTGTGTAGTTTCATTTTTGAAATCTAAATCTTTTTGAAGTTGTATGAAACTAGATGTATCTAAAGCCCATATGTATTCCTTGAAACTTACATAACCTTAGCAAAATCTTCTCCTCCCTCCCTCCCTCCCTCCCTCCCTCCTTCCTTCCTTCCTTCCTTTCTCTCTCTCTCTCTCTCTTTCTTAATTTACAGCTGGCTGAGAATGAGTTGTTTGACCTCTGTCTGGTGGATTTTCTCTGCTTGAGTCATTGCAATTAAGACTCTTGGGATTACTCCTAGAAAATAAGCTTAACCTGGATTAAGTTATGCAAATATTTGTTAATATTTTATTCTTTGGCATATTAATTATGCTTTATTATTTTCCAGCTTTAAAAAAATGCAGAATGGTGGTGAGCAGAATTTTGAGGAAAGCCAGGTCATAACAAATGCTTTGGGAGCTATATAGCTAAGCTATGAGAGAAGTAATCAGGTGAACAGAAATAAAACTTGACTTTCTGCACCTTATAGAGATTTCAAGCTCCTGACTTCCTTTCATCCTTGCTCATGCCAACTCTTTATTTTCCTTCTGCTTACATTTATAGGCATAAAACACATATCTCTCTTTGATGATGCCCCAATTGACCACATGAAAACATCTGAACTTCTAGTATGTCCCTTCTGAACATCCATGAACATTCATTGTTCTGGAGCTTGGGGAGTTGCAGAGAGAAACACATTTTGTTTTCACCTGGAGAGGAGCAATCTCTCCTCTCACAGTGGAATAAGTGGGATGATGCATTGCAAGGGCTACTGAAAGCCATAAACTCTAGTCCTCTGCCTCCTGGGTTCTCTTTGGGTGGATAGTCATGAGAGAAGATGCAAAGAAAGATATTTTTAAAATGAATATTTAAGAATCAAGATAAAGAGCTTCCAAATGATTCAATATTCTTAACAGTGAATGGAACATAGGAAAAAACGTTTCATTTGAGATATCAAGTGTAGTCTGAAAATTTCCTTCTTTATATGTTCTTGAAACTGAAAATAGGTTTCAATTGTTTTTAAAAACTGTTAACATTTAGGTAAAGCATTATGTTGCAGGTACAAGAAAGCACCAAAAAGAATAATGTATTCAAAATCTGTTGTGTGTTAACCAACCTAATCACTGTAGTAGGTATTTTACATTCATTGGTTATCTTGTCCTCTATTAGCCAGAAAGTAACCATTATTATTTTTACTTGGAGGTGAAATAATTGAGTCTCACAGTAAGAAACTCACCCAGGGTATCCTGCTGGATTAGTGGTTATTTCTAGGTTTTGCAACCAAATAGCTCTGCTACCTCTTCCAACTGACATACTATTTCTGTGCTTTGAGTTTCTCCTTTTAAAATGAAAAAGTTAGACCAGGGCTACAAAATGTTCTGTAGTGAAGGTTCTGGATTATAATATTACAAATGTTTTTGTAGATTCTGTGATCTCTTCCAAGAGGGAAAAACGGAGGGCTTGCTCTCAGCATTCCACAGAACATCTGCCGAAACAGGCTGCCAATGGTCCCTAACATGGGAGAACTGAAACCGTCTCAAGCCCGCTTTGTTAAGATATGCGGAAGCCGCAGCAGAGGGCAGTTGTCCTGATCTGAATGGAAAAAATGGAGGGCTCAGATTATGATCTTTTGAAAAACGATGTGTCAAGGAATTGTAAATTACTTTGAGAGGAAAACACAGGTATGAGATGTGTGGTCAGCCACTGAAAGAAACTCTTGGTCACTTCTTGGAGGACTCTGGCTCCCTTTCCAACTTGTACAGGGTACCACATCCTCCTCTGTTAGGACTCTGGTGAAGTCGCTTAGCCTTGCTGGCCCGATCTCCGCCTCATTTCTTAGTCTTATCTGTCCTTCTTCCTAAATCTTTTTTGTTTTTTTAACCTCTGGGTTCATTAATTTTTTATAAACCCCTCCTATAAATCCTGAGATTCTATTGCTGTTTTTAAGAGCCATAAACTGGGGAATGTGCTCTGGATGAAAAGCTGTGCTGAGTTACGTTGCATGAGGCATAGAAGCAACATCACCTAAGAGAGCCCATTGCTGGAACTCTGGGTCCTGGTGTCACGCACAAGTGCCACTGTTTGGAGCCTGGAATCAATTCCTTTGAAGAA
Source organism: Dinomys branickii (assembly GCA_004027595.1). NCBI lineage: Eukaryota > Metazoa > Chordata > Mammalia > Rodentia > Dinomyidae > Dinomys > Dinomys branickii. Next base: position 42,396 of record PVLD010013345.1, on the reverse strand, counting down.
TCTTTTCTGCAAACACTCCAGCTTTCGCTTCCGATATGCTTCCATTATTATCTTCACAATAAATCCTGAGCTCAGCTTTAGCTTTTTTCTCACCCAATCATTAATACATTGTCAAATAGCTCTGTCCCTTGTGTAACTAATCTCTGTCTCTCTCTCTTTCTCTTTCTCTCTCTCTCTCTCTGTCTCTGTCTCTCTCTCTCTCTCTCTCTCTCTCTCTCCTTTTTTTTAAGCTTACGGGAGCATTTTCTTTTAAATTTGAAAAGCAATGCAATTAGAGATGAATTCATTTGTGATTTCATTAATTTCTAGGCCAGGTGCTTCTGTCTTTTGTAATGTACTGGTAGTGCTCAGAAGTTTTCGGTGTTCAAAAGAATTCTGTGGTCTCAACTGAAAAGCACACTTTGAAGTCTTATTCTAAATTGTATACTACATGGGTTGCTGCATAGAATGTGGAGTTGAATAAAGCCTTATTACCTAAAGAAATATACGTTCTCATAGATAAATGCATTAAATTTCAACTATGAAAAACACGTCGATGTGGTGTGTGGCTGGAGTTCAGAGTTAAGGGGACTGCAGGTATTGGACGTATGTGGAGAGAAGGTCATTGCTACTTCCTCACTCAGAGTGCTGCTTCCTGTGGGAATATGATGGTCCATCAATTCTTGGGCATCTGAAAGTATATCCAGTTTCTTATTACCCAGCAGGGGGTACTATTGCTATCACATGCTAAATCTTGCCCTCACAGTTCAGCATGCAATATTCGCATGACTTTGCAAAGATTTATAAGCATTAATAGCCTTACAGAATTAAGATGAACTTTTCATTCATATGGTATTTGATTTCTCTGTAATACTTGGAGTGGTTAGTATGGTTGTCTTGGAATAGTATTTGTTATTATCTTGCTGCAGATACGGTCCTTTCCTGTGTGTCCCCCTCCCTATGGGCTGCCTTGTTTCTGTCTGCACTGGAAATTTTCTTTCTTTGATTCAACCTGAGTTCTGAGAATTTTAAATAGTAAGAAATGGACTAGTATATTTTCTCAGATAGTCTAATCCATTTCCATAATTTTTAACACCATCTTATAGTGATGGCTCCTAATTTGCTCACTCTAAGTTGAATCTTTCCTTTGGGCTTTACTTTTACTTATCTGAGTCCTATTTTATATTCTCCTTTAGACTTCTCCTAGGCTTCAGAGACATAATCACCTAAAGGGAAGTGTTAGATTCCCCCCTCCCTGCTCTGATTATTGCTGATCTCACTATTAGTTCTAACAACCAACTGCTTAGTTGTTCAGGTCAGGAGTCTAGGTTCTCACCTAGCATCCATCACTTCCCTATGCATGTGTGTTGGGGATTTTGGTGAATCTGTTTAGCAAAAGTGTTGAGTCCAATCATTGCTTGTTATCTCCATCAGTATAGCATTGGTTGTGGTCACAGTAGTTTACACTTGGATCCACACAAGTACCTCCTGATGGAACTCAAATCCGAATTCCACATGGTTACAATGGACCTAGGCTGCAACCATCACAGAAATGAGAAGGTAGAGAAGCCAATCAAGGGATTAACCCCATAGGTACAAAGTGCTGAAAGTCCAGCCTACAAATGCAAGCTCTGAGTCATTTTTATTTGTTTTAAATACTTAAGAAACTAGACCAAATAACTTGTCTACACTGATGTATTTCCTTTTTCTTGGATACTACAGATGTCAGCAGCTATTCAGATATTTGCGTTAGACTAAATGACCATGATCCCACATCTTTTCTTTTCACAACCTTCCTACTTTCATCCTCTCCTCTAGAGGTCACCTGTTTGTCAGTGTCCTTCTCTTTGCAGAGCTCAGAATTGAGCCCATTCTTTACCTCTGGCTGGCCCGTTACAGATTCTTTCAGTGACCCTCTCCAAATAAGTCATGTCATGTCTCTTGTTTACATCACTAAATACGGATATATCCACATGGAAGCAATGTTCTTAATAAAGACATGATGTTTCTAAACTATTCCTAGCAAAGAGGTAAGGATTATTTGCTTTTTGTGTATTTGTTGGGACAATTTATGTTTTTAAAAAATTATGTCTGAATTTGCTCCTCTTATATGTTCTGAAAACCATACTCTGCCTTCTGTCTGTATTTTATGTATTTTTCAGTCAAAGTTATTTCAAGTTTGGGGACAAGTAGGAAGATTTGCCTTAAACATAAATGAGTACTCATAGTTAATTCACTCAAGAAGGATCTGCTGAGCACTAACCACATCCAAGTATTGTCCTGGGGACCTGGGAAACACTAGTAAAAATGACAGGTAAAAGACACTGCTCTCCACTCACCGTTATTTTGAGAGTCACTCTGTGGACACTAGAAACCAATGGCTGAGTGCTTATTTTCACTGCAGTAGTGATGTCAAAGTCACTGATACAAATGGAAGGTGTTTCAAGGTGGCAGATTCTATAACAGAAGATGAAAATTTCCAGTTTTTGTTTCCCTACAACTGACCTTCTCTTACATTTAAATCTCACCATTACTTGGGGGAGGAAGAGGTGTTAGCCCAGCTAGAATATGGAAATGAAATGATAATCTTCCCTACACTAAGCTGGATAATTTAAAAATTAATATACTATGCAGACAGCCGTCCTGAGGGTTACAGAGGCTTACTGGTAGGTTGTAGGCCTCTGAATCTGCCAAGCAGAATAAGAAATAGATACAGCTAAATTACAGACTTATTAAAAATAAATTAGTGGTGTCAAAAAAGCAAATTAAGATGCAGATAATCAATCTAATTTCAGGGTCTCCGGTGAGTGCTAATGCTTAAGCCTTCTCATGTCTGATGAAAGTATCTATTAATTAAAATATTTATATAAAAATGAGCCTGTAAAAGGTCTTTATTTCAAGAGGACCAATTCTAGTTGATTTTCCTTTCAGAAGATGTCCCTAGTTTCGCAGCAAAAGGGAAGGTTTGCTTTCCTCCAGTCTAAACTGGAGCCCGTTGTCCTAAAACATCTCTGCCAGGTGAAGGAGTGTTTACCTCACTTACTTCCATTTCTATTGTCCTCTATTTTTCCTTCTGGCTCCTGTGACCAATTCTCCCATCGTCCTTCCTGTCATTACCATCTACTTCATAAATATTCTCCAGAAGGGGTTGTAGCTGAGCACAAGTATGGGTTCATAACTGAGTTTGGAGAGAGAGAGGCACACATGAGCAGAAGGTCATGTGTGAGCTAGCAGGAGAGAAGGTGCACTCAGAGAAATGAGGGGCCAAGCAGGAGGCATAGTCACTGGTTATTTCTGCCAAAAGGAATCCTGGAAGGATTTGAAGTCCTCTTCACGTTCAGTGCTGTGACTTGATTAGCTCTGGGGTTGGTGGTGTGTACCTGCTGTGTCTCAGTGGGTCATGAAGGTGTGGCGGGGGGACTATGTCTGGTCCTTCACTCTTTCCACTTTGGTGTTGTTTCCCAGCTCTGCTTCCCATCTGCAATGAACTAATCATATTTGCTCCATCTTTTGCCACTATGTCTCTGCCTTGGAGCCATCCAATTGCACACCGAAAGCATGAGAAAATCAAATCTCCTGTAAGTAGAGGGTGTTGGCTATTGTGTCTCAATGAAAAGAAAGCTAATACAGGTGTGAAACTTCTGGATCTGATGGGCCATAATTATACCTCTGTCTATCTGGTATCATTCTGCTTCTTTCTTATCAATATTTTGGGTAAGAGGATTATAAGGCAGATGCTAGAAGCACAGGGCAAAACAAAGTTTAGCTTTTCATATCCATTCCTCTTACCCAACTTTTGACCAGGGGTGGAAGAATAACTCAGTGAGGAGGCCACAGGGAGCTGTGCTGTGTGCAGCCCTATCTGGAGTTAAAAGCCCTCACAGTTTTGCAGCATTGGCATCATGGAGCAAAGGAGGCCAATCAAGTTGCTGCTGCATCTCACTGCCCTACTTTGTACTTTGTAGCAGAAATTAGATTGAGTCAGAGGCCGAAATCAAAGCAGATCTTCCCTGCTGGTGACACATCGTGCTTGAGTCTAGCTCTTGCTAATAATATTAGGAAGAATGGTGGAAGGCAACATGTAGATTTTTTAGTCTTTTATACTCATTTTTAAAAAATTTTAAAAGTCATATAATACACCAGAAGCAGTAGAAAAGAAAACTTTAATAAAAGTGTAGATATAAGTGAAAAGTCAGCCTTGTGCTATTCTTTGTGTCCTGGTTTGATTTCCACAGAGGGAGGGGGTTTGCATAGGAGACAGAAAAAGAAATAAATAAGGAAAGTAATATGTCACCCTGATGAATCATTGAGCATCTGTAGTTCACAGGGATCAGTGTCAGAGAACACAATCAAAGTGGTGAATGGGGCCATATTCTTTTAAGGAACAAAGGACTGTCATGGGGGCAGGACAGAGACTGGGTCTGAGAGGGCTCTGATCTTATGAGGAGCGCACTGTGTTTTCAATCATCCCGCGCAGTGGTGTCTCTGTTTCTGTCAGTCAACTCTGGGGAAGATGGGGAAGAGCTGAGCACACCATCCCAGCACCTCCATCTGCATCCCTGCCCAGGGATTACAGGCACTGGGCTTCCCTAGTCTGTGAGTTTGACACCTGAAAATCATCAATTTAGCACTTTATATTTTACATGGCCTATGTAACAACAATGAACAAAGCAATGGTGATTTGTTGGAAACTTATTATGCTTTGGACAAATATATGCTATATAATAGTTAATATATAATATTCAATATATGATATATATCTTAACCTGTTGTGTTCCAGGAAAATATGTGTATATTCCATTGCAGAGTTAGGGGGCCCTATGATATGCCTTAAAGGATTTTGTATTTCATCTCTCTTCTTAAAATTTGTCGCATTATACTTTAATTCCATCTCTCTGTTTCCGTGTCTACATACATATTTTCTGTTTTATAACCACCTGATATACTTCTGCTATTTTTTCCTTCTTCTATCATCGCTATTTGCTATAATGGGGTTATAAGGAATTAATTCCCCCTCTCTTTCATTCTCTCTCTCCCTGTGTTGGATTAATGTAACACTCAACTGAGTCAGGGTGGTTTTGGGTGTGGAAGCCCCTCCTGAGGATTGTTGTCCACAGCATAGGAGACCTGGAGAGGGAGATGGCATTCTGTTGCTGGAGAAGCTTGTGCTCGTTTTCCTCATATGGACTCAGCTGCTATCGTCAGAGGAGCTCAGGTCCTTGCTGTTGCTGAGGATGGCTGAATTTCTCTTTGGGGCAGCTCTGGTCCTTACCTTGATCGTTGCTTCCTGGCTCCAGTGCAGATCCCTCAGCCTGCTGGCACAGATTCTTCATCCCACTGGCATGAACTTTCTAGCTTCCACCACTGACCTTTGGACCTTCTCAGTGCAGATCCTTGATACAGACTTGGGCTGTAGGCCTTCAGCTGAACTCATGCAGGACATTGCCCTGGGATCCAAGCCCTCAGTGGGATTCTTTGGGTCTCCAATGTGTGGACAGATTTCTTGCATCTTACTTTTGGGACGAATATTATAAAATAATTATATAAATTGTGTCCTGTATTAAATCTATTCCATTGCAAGTCCTGACTTCATCACTCCCTCTCTCTCAGCACTAACTTTACTTGGGAAATGGCTTATTCCTGGCAAATGCTAGCCATGTGTTGAGTGTCTAGACCTCAGGCTGCCCTGCCCACTTATTTTCCTGGACGTCCTCTGAAGCATGAGCCAGTGCAGATGGACAGTATGACTAAAATAACCCCATGAAGGTGCACTGTAAAGAGACCACAATATTATTTTTGTGTTTGTGCCATCTTTGTGCCTTTCTATGTGTTTGTATATAAAACTAATGCAACACTTTGTGATGACTGTCAGATGTAAAGATATCTGCCATGAGATTGGCAGGTGATTTAAAAGACTGCAACTTTTCTTACCCTGCAATTTCACAGAGGGCTTACTGCAGCTTTAGATCTAGAAAGAAATAAAGTTATAACCATCCTGAACTGTTGTTTAAAATGAAGAGATGACCCAGCTTCTGTTTTCTGCCTTGTAAGGGATTTTGCTTTCCCAGGAAACGGGGTGGTTTATGGCAGAGAGCACTCTGTCCTTACATCCTGCTCCTGGATATTGTGACAACTACCTTATAAACACATTGTAGCAGTAAGTGACAGCTCTGTTGTTGGGGCCACCATGTGCCTTCCAGTCATCTGATGATTCCTAAGGAGAGTTAACCAAACTGAGAAGAATGATGACACCCCCCTCATGCATTCTTTGCCCTGTTCCTATCCTAAGAAACTGGCTGATGACACATCCCAATTGAGACACCTGTGCCTTAGAGTTTTCCATGGACTAGGCAAGAAAGAAGCCTTACTGGGAGATCATTGTCTGTAACAAGAGAGGCCAGGGCCATGATTTTAGCCACAGCATGATGGTTGCTCCCACACTGGCAGGTTTTACCAGCGCTGCTATTTGGCAGTGCTCCTAAACACCGTCCTCCTGATATCGGGATTCCTCCTGTTGCTACTCTGTGGGTGACTCACTGACTCCACTGGCTCCCTTAAGCCTGGCCCTATCACTATGATGGTCCTTTCATAAAACAGCCTCCATCTGTGACTACTGAGTGCAGCCATCTTTATCCTATCAGAACCCTGGGTGACACAGACACCGTATTCTGTAGGAAGTTGGCTAAACTGTGGCTTCCAATGTCAGGAAACTCCAGGACAAACTGAAAGCTTCTAAAACAGGAGCAGGAAACTGGTCTGGAAGAATCCTTAGCCAGGAGTTCTGAAGACTTCACATTCAGATTTGTACAAATGTGTGTGTGTGCACATACACACACACACACACACACACACACTCACACACACACGTGAATCCTATGGTGTTTTAAGCAGTAAGAAAAGATCAATTGGCAGGAGGTAGTATAGTTGTGATCTTGCCTATGGAATGAAAGAGAAGTTGGTTCAAATCAGTTGTATTAGTAGGTTCTTTCCCTGGATTAATTTCTTTTCAAAAGAGTAAGGGTAATTCACTCCATTTATTAATGTAGGGTTCTTATGAGAAGCACAGGGGATGACTGTAAAATCTCATAGAGCCAAGAATATCTGCTATCAAGAACATTTCCCCGCATTAGTACTTTCATCTTACTGTGTGGGCACATGTGCACACATCCGGGCACGCAGCACACACACGTGCACGCACACACAAATTTAGTGTTTTCTTTTTGAATCTGCCTTGGCTTTATCTTTAGCTTGGAGAATTTTTGCATCAGGGAGTTCAGCCTGATGAGAAGCTGTATTATTTTATAATGTGTCATCCAGGCTAGGATGAATTACATGTTTCAGAATTCCCTGTCCTATATGGTGATATAGGGATAATGTGCCATAAGAGAGATTTTGCAGAACCACTTAGTAGTCTGCACAAGCTGCCACTGATCTGTTCACTCCCTTTGTTGTGGTTGATATGTAGATGTACCCCAAAGCCTCATCCATTCATAGGTGGGGTTTTGGGGAGGTGATTGGGTCTGTGCATGTTGTCCATGTATGAGTTATAATTAAATATAATTTTGGGAAGTGAAGCCTGGTGGGAGGAGGCAGGTTACTGGTGGGAGGAGGTATGTTACTGGTGTGTATCCTGGAAGTCTTTATCTCCTTTCCTCCTCCCTTGACCCTCCCTGCTTCCTGCTTGCATGCCATGAGCTGCTCCTTCCATTGTCATGCTACCCTGCTTTGCCAGTTAATTACTTCTACAAATTGTGAGGCAAAATGAACCACTCCTTCTGTAAGTTTTAGGTGTTGGGTATTTTGACCCAGCAATAAGAAAAGTAACTAAGACACCTCTCATATCTGTGTGATGCAATCATCAAATCTGAAACTATCCCATCTACCATACAAGGCCCTGTTGTAGTTCCTCAGTTGCAGAGGCCAGGTGTATTTGTTTAACTCCATGGTAAGGGTCTTCGGCTTCTGCAATCGGCCACACCACTATGGTCAGAGACAATGAGCACTGATAAAAGTTTCAGGCTTTCAAGTTTCTGTAATTTCCAGCTCACACTGATGGGTCACAGCTTGTTCTTGTCCTTCTCCACCTTATGGCCATCTGTCCTTTTCACTTGGTCCCTGATGTCCTGTACACCTCAGACACCTGCGTTAGACTTAGACCTTAATAAATAGGTAACACACACGAACATGCACACACAAATTTTTGGTATCTCAACAAGAAACAAAGGGGTAGGACTGTAGGTTTATTTGAATTCTATTTCCTGGCCAAAGTAAGGAGAAGGGTCCCTTCAATTCTGCCTAACTTGAAGGCAGTAGTAGTTTCTCTGGAAGTTCTCCTACCTGGAAGTTCTACCTACCTGGAATCATCTACTAGCTGGTGTCCCTGTTTCTGTATGGATGTTGTATGGATAAGTATCAAGGGCCACTTTGAGAAGTTAGAACCCCAGGTCCACAGAAACCTAGGATTGACATTTATGAGGAACACATTAACTAGGTGCACGTGCTTCCTACCATGTACAACAGGCTGGTTCTGCTTTCCTATCCTGGACGTCCTTCAGGGACTGGTGCTGGCTATGGAAGGAAATCTCAACAATGTCAGGAAGGAGGGTTCAGGATCCTCAGGGATGAACAGGCGGTAGAGATTGCTAAATCACAAGGCAGCCAGCCCCCTTGTGGGAAAACTTTAACTCTTTATTTCTTTCCTTCCCTTACCTGTTCTGCTTCATTTCCCCTTGGCCACAAAAGCTAGCCCCACCCTCATCCACCTTGGCAACTCACTCACTCCAGTTGTTCTGGGTCGCAAACAACGCACCCTGCTCGGGTTGTTCTGGCCCACCGACACCCACCCTGAAAAAGTTACAAAGCCCACACTTTGCTCAGCTTGCTGCTGCCTTGGTCTGCTAGGCCTCTTGCTACTCTGCCCACTACCCCCAATAAAGACTTCTCTCTTGTCAGAAGGTCTGATCTTGCTCCATGTGGGTCTCGGTTCTATTTCTATCAGGGAACCTTGCCTTCCATCAGGTTGCAGATATTCCTAAAATGTATTTAAGAAACATCCTCTTGGTGAAGTAGGACAATCATTTATGGGGATATTTACCTCTTTTTTTTTCCCTTCACTGTATTTCCCTGTTTCCCTGTAGGCATGCAGATGAAAATTCCTTCAAAAGGCAGACGTGTAAGGCAGGGCTTAGAAACAAAACATAGCGTTGATTTTGGGTTTTGCAACCCTACACTCAAGTGAAATGGAACATTTGTAATTAAGGGAACAAAGTATAACCAGATCTTTGCCCCCATCTTTAAGCTACAGAAAGGCACTCTCCTTGGTGTAGAACCAACAGGGGGAAAACAGCATTGAAAGTAGGAGGCTTTAGTGGCCATTAGACTTCTAAATGGATTGCAGAGACCTGAAGGAGAAGAAACCCATGTTTAGCTTTACATGGAGTTTCTTTACATGAAGGTTCTCAGGCCTTTTGACTTGAAAAACCTTGCAAACCAAGGGAAAGATCTTTGCTGCCATACCTGAGAGCAAGGACCTTGTCCCTACTCCTCCTTATACACACTCTAGGACTCCACAGAGATCTTTTCTGCCAACATTTTGGAATAATGATGAAATGGCAAGAGCTTGCTCTTTGAAGCAGGTGTTGTGTGTCAGCCACTTCACAAGTGTTGACACATTTCATCCTCATGAAAGCCTTATTGGAGATATAATTTCTTTATACATTTTAACCAAAACATGACAAAAACCCTATGAGCAGGCATTTTATACCAGTTTTGCAGATGAGGAAACTGAAGCCACACAGCTGGAACCCAAGCTAGGCAGTTAAGTTCTAAGATGCATACTTGAGCAGTGGGAGTCAAAGACAGGATTTTCATATGTACACCTGACTTTTCAGACACAGTTGTCTGCCCGCTTACATACCATATTTGCGGTTAATGTATTTTGTCTTGGTAATTCTACAAAAGTGACAGTGTACCTTGGCTAGAGGTAAAAGCAAGAGATCTACACTGAGATCTGCTCATAATCCTTTGGTGGCCCAGCAGAGACCATAAGTGAAGATTTAAGATTCTCAAAGAGATCTGTCTATGAACTCAATAGTATCACAACCTCATGTAAGTGCCTAGAGCATAACGAATCCCCAATAAGTATCAGCTACTTTAATGATTATGGTGATGATTATGGTGATTATCATCCCAGAGATGTCTGCACAGAGACAATTTGCCAGCACAGAATTGCTACTTCTTTGGGCCCAAATCCTCCTTTCACAGAGATGGACTCATTGGAGTCATCACAGTGATTATTCCACCCTTGCAGTCGGTGGCTAGGGCCTTTATTCCTTCTCCCTCCTATGAAGGAGGATCAAAATCTAATAATCTATATTAGGAATTTGATGTACTAATTCCTCAGAAGTATTTGCATTTGAGAGGATTCTGCTTAACAAGATGAAAGCCTATTTAATGATGTAATCACAGGATTTCATAGATATTTAATGATGCAACAGCAGGAGTCAACAGTTGTGACTATTAAGTTGACAAGGCTTATTATGGCCTCTCAGGTCCAACCCCGTGATCAAATGACTACTCCACAACTCCTCCTCTTTGCCTTGGAGGGAGAATGAGTCGGGAGCAGAGATCTGGTTGCATAAAAATAGGCCACCATGAGCACTGAGGACAAACATTTGCTTGGCCATGCACAATCTAAAATATCATGACCCCATAAAGGCTGCTAGGAAGTAGCTCTTTCTCCGGAGGAAAAGGGAGCTGGCTTGTGGTTTTAGGAGTAGGAGATGCTAGTGGAGATAAAGTGTGCAGACACCAGCTATTCCAGAAACTACAGCTGCGTGTCAGGGAACAATGCTCACCCGTGCATGCTTGTACATTTAGGGAAATACCTTTGGAGAAGAACGACATGAATGAATAAGTCTCAGTGACGTTCAATTCCCAGTGGACAACACTCTGGCTAGTAGACTGCTGATTTATTTGATCCAAATGAGGATAGATAGTGTTAAATCAATCCCATGGCAGCTAGCATAGTGCTTTAGTCACACATAATGTGTAGTTTAGATTTTATGGGCCAGTGATTACAGTGGATAGGGTGTGTGGAGTGGAAAGAGAACACCTACAAAGCCCAGATGTTCTGAGTTCTATCCATAGCATAGCTTCTGATCAGCTGCATGACCTTACATCATTTTCTCAGGGTCTCTTTTCTCAGACACTCCTCTCTAAAATTATGAGCTAGATGGCATTTAGGGGCTTTTCCAGCTTGATAGCAATAAAGGAGTTTGTTCTATGCTTGAGTATTTTCAAGTGAAAGTTGACAGAGACATTACTCTTCAGAAAATGTCACACTGCTGTTTTGGGTACATCTCCCCTCTAGTCAATGGATACTTGGTCGTGATCTCTTTCCGTGTGTAGCCCAGAGACTCATCCTACCATAATCCACCACCTATAACACTTATCCATTGTTGATTTGCAGAGGAAACTATTTCTATGTTTTTAATAGTGCTTCTGCTAAGAGGTTTGTGGGTAACAGATGATAAATTAAGTCCTTCAGGTTACTTCAGGAACTATATATCTATTAAAACAACAGCAGGAATAGATACAAACAGCATGGAGTTTGGTGGCATGCTTAGAATACTTTTAAAAGACCTGTTCATAAATATTAAGTTTCCTGGGAGCTTGACATTTGTGTTTACACCTTTTTGGTGGGGGGAGAGGATTCACTATGTTGCCTAGGCTGGCCTTGGACTCATGGTTTGGAGTGATCTTCATGCTTAGCATTCTAAGCAGCTGGGTTTGCAGGCACAAATCACCATTTCAGTGTTTAGTCATTTTATCTCAATATTTTTGGTCTTTGAATCTTATTAATTTAAAATTTAATTTTAAATAAAGTGGTCTATAATTATATATATCTTCTTTCATTTCATGTTGTCATGCTGTAACAAAATAGTTCAATGATATTAACATTTCATATTTAGTATACTATTCTCTGTTTATTAGCAGAAAAATATTTTGTTTTAAATTTCATTTGGGGATGAATGTAGAAAAATGTCCACATTCAGCTATTTTTTCTCTTTCAGAAAGAAAATTCCCCACTGTTAGCTCTTTGTGGAATTTCCAACAACTATTTGGCTTGTGACAGATATATGAGACATTTGACAGTAGTGGTTCTTTAACAGCTCATCTAAGAGGTGATAAATAAAACTAGTCGACATCAAACTCACCACTTTTGTGTGCATTTGGAGGTTAATGGGGTACATCAAACACAGGATGCCACAGTGTCTCTAGTGCTTGACAAGACCCTGCACCTGCATGTCCATGACCAAGAGAATAAATCTGTCAGTTATTTTTTTAAAATTACATACTGCCCAGTTTTCTGAACAGTGCCACCCCTTAGATAAAATCAACAAAGTGGATTTCAACAGCCTTGAAAACTAACGCAGGTCCACAGGCCAAGAACAAGACTATGTCAGGGATTAGATTACTATCGGAAAGGAGAAAATTAGGGGTATGTAATATCTAGGAAGGTGATTTGCAGTTCCCTAGGGGTTTTATTTAGGTTAGATACACTTATCAGGTGAAATAACGATAAAGGTTTGTGCACTCTTCCATGTTGGGAACTTGTTAGCACGCATTGTCTTGGTTGAACTTCACGGTGGTCCAGGTATAAACCATGGAATAAGAGGCAAGGTGATGAATATCTTCCCCTGGCCTTCCTCAGTGGATTTCTGAAAAGAGAGGTACGGAGTGTCAGCTCCGAGGCCCCCAGCCTGTACTCCACACTTTGCCATCTCCAAAAGGCCACACAAGGTCTAAGAGAGGTCACTGACGGCTGGATGGTCCTAGCAGAGCCTATGTGGGGCTGAAATGAGATGACCATATATTCAGAAAAAATACCATTACAAGAAGAGTCAGTCTGGTACGTTTAGGGTCTAGAAGTGTCAGTTATAGGTGGTCTATTAACCCCATCTTTTCCAGCAAAACTGAGCACCCTTCTGTCTTCTCTTCTCAGAAAATGGCACAGACTACAATCTGGGGGTCATCTTAGATTCCTTAATCTCTCTCACTCAGGATCTGGAATTGCCTAGACCAGTGTCAAAGACCCACTTATTAGTCTTCACTTCTCTGTGTTCCTGACTCTATCGCCCTTGTCCTATAATTATCCAGTAGCTTCTATCTTTATTGTAAGGACTATTGTAGCTACAAAGGCGGTTTTGAATCCAGGTGAAATCATATTCCTCCCTAAGATCTCTTTTTTATTGGTCAACAGAGTCAAAATTGTCATAAATCCTAAGACCTATATTTTGCTGTAAGAAATAGTTATAGTTCATATCAATTCATCCATTGATGGGCACCTAGGCTGTTCTCAAAATTTGGCTATTACAAATTGTGCTGCAATAAACATGGGTGCACATATATCATTGTGGTATGATGTTTAAACTCTTTTAGGAAGAGGAAGAGGAATAGCTGAATCAGATGGGATCTCTAATGCTAGTTTTTGAGGAATCTCTGCACTGATTTCCACAGTGGTTGCACCAGTCTACACTCCCACAAACAATGGAGAAGGGTGCCTTTTCCCCTAGAGCCCTGCTAGCACTTGTTATTGCTTGATTTCTTGATAGCCATTCTTTCTGGAATAAGAGAGAATCTATGTTGTTTTAATTTGCATTTCTTGAATCACCAGTGATTTTCTCCCTTTCTTTTTGTTGGTACATTTTAGACGTACATAATGATACCACTCACCACAGGGATTTGTACCTGTACACGATACATCTTGCTTCTTGTCTTTTCCCAGCCTCTCCCCTTCCTTCAATCTCTTTTCTCCTCCTTATTTATAAAAGATGTTTTTGTTTTTTCCTTCTATTCTTTTTTGTTCCTTTCTTTCTTTCCCCCTCCCCTCTCCTTTGTTCCCCTTCTCGTTTGAACATTTTTTCTGTCTTTTTGAGGCATGGTCTCAGTATTCTGTTCATGCTGGCTTTGAGCTTACTTTGTAGCCCAGGCTGGTCTTGAACTCACAACTATCCTGCCTCAGCCTCCTGAGTACTGGGATTACAGGCATGTGCCACCATGCCTGGTTCTCATTTGAACATTTTTGAACAGTTTTTCGTATATGTATTTGCTTTTTAAATTTATTCATCTGAGGAGTGCCTACACATTTTAAATGCCTATTTTGGGATTGGGTCTTTAAATTTGAGGAGGTCTGATTTCTTTTTAGTTCTTTATATACTCTAGACATTAGTCCTTCATCTGAGAAATAGCTGGTAAAAGCTTTTTCCCTATATGTTAGAGTACTATGCTGCCATAAAATGATAAACTTGAAATATTTTTAGGTAAATGATGCATCTTGAGTCTATATTTGAAGTAAAATAAATCAGACACATATGTGTAAATGTTGCATTGTTTCTTTTGTGTGAGAAACCAAATGTATGAATGAGAACCAAGCAGATGGTAGATATTAGAAAATAAGAAGAAAATATTCAAAATAGAGAGGGGAACAGGGGTAGGGAGAGGGAAGGAAAGGAAGGGAAAAGAGAAAAAGAACGGAAGGGAGAAATGGAAAGAAAACTTTTGCAAATGGGGAAGGAAGAGGGGCTGAAGAGTGAGGAGGGGGTGGGGAGAATGAGTGAAGATTCATTATGTACAGACATAAATTCCCTGTGAAGAACTGATCAATATGTAGGACAAATATATAGCATTAAAAGTAAATAAAAAATAGCTATAGTTTCTAAAAGGCATGACTCTCACTTTCTGCTTTCTCTTTTGGAGCATGTTCTCACTGCCATTGACAACCTTGCATCCATCCATCTCCCAGAGTCTAGTGTACCCATCGGGGATGCTCTCTCGAGTCACCTGAAGTGGTATTAGGGCTTCTTCATTTGTGCTCCTTCAGTGATTTCTAACAGAGCGCTCATTACATTTATTTTTTTAAAGTTTCTCATTTAAGTGGAATATCTATGCAAAAATGTACACAACTCCATGTCCTGTCTACTTATCCTGAAGAAGACTTACCATATAACCACTACTCAGGCCAAGAGACTGAATATAACCAGCACACGGAAGCCCTCTTACTGCTTCCTTCCAATCAATACAATTTTTCCTTCTCAAGATAATCTCATCTTTACTTGTAATGGTATAGTTAGTTTTGCCTGTTCTACAACTTTGTTTAAGTTGATTCATGTAATAAATACAATTTTATGTCTGCTTTATAAATTTAATGAAATGTCTGTGAGATTTTTCTGTGCTGTGTACAGCCATGGTTCTTTTATTTTCATTACTGTTCATTGTATAAAGAGGCCAGTATTTATATAGCATTCTACCATTGATGGGCATTGTGTTGTTTTCTGTTTTTATTTTTTCAAATGATAGTTCTAGCAATATTTCCATTCTTTTATTTGGTGGAAATAAACAATCATTTATTCTTGGTATCTATTTAAATGTCACAAAGTGGGCAAATATTTACCTTTAAGAGATACTACCAAAAATATTCTAAACTGGCCCTACCAATTTGCTTTCCTAAAGTATTTGTAGATTTAAGTTGCCTCCATCATAATGAACAACAGGAACTGGCAATGGGAGTTGTACAGTAGTGTCTCATTGCAGTTACAATTTTCTTTTTGTACTTTAGAGATGTTTAATATTCATGTAAGAGTTTTCTCTTCTGAATGCCAATTGCGGTTTCTTTCTAAATTACTAATTAGAATATATTTCTTGCTTTTGATGATTTATAATAATAATCAGTAAAAAAGCTGGGCCTGGGCATGCACACACACAACCTTAGTGGATTGACCTACTAGAAGCCCAAGACCCAGGACAGCTGGCTCCAGGCATGCGCATGCACATACACCTTTGGAGGATGGAATAATCAGTGAGACTAGCAACATGGAAGTGTCTGAAGTAGCAATGAAGAGCCAGCAGCTGGCTCTGGAGAGCTCCATCAACAGAAGAGCAGTCCCAGTCCACAC
Source organism: Dinomys branickii (assembly GCA_004027595.1). NCBI lineage: Eukaryota > Metazoa > Chordata > Mammalia > Rodentia > Dinomyidae > Dinomys > Dinomys branickii. The sequence goes on along the minus strand of PVLD010013345.1, from coordinate 26,461 downwards.
ATCCAGAGGCCAAGATCAGCTCCATACGCAGTACAATTACCATGGTAAACTTTGCTGGAGTACACAGCACATTTCTGGGATCTTACGTGGCGCTGTCACAGAACTGTAAACACCGGAGATATTTTACTAGCTTTATTCCCCCTTGTTTGTCTGACTGGACATCCCTTTCCTGTCTGATTGGATGTCATCCTGTTTTGTTCTGTATTGTGTGGTTATTTTTGTCTTAGAGGTTTTCTCCTTTCTCTGGTGTCTTTCTTTTTTTCTTCATTTTCTTTTCTTTTTCATTCTTCCTTGTTTTCAGTTAGGGTTCTTACCTTTCTCTTTTTGTTTTCTTTAACTGATCATTTATCTCTTTCCTCAGCTTTTTGAATTTAAACTTTTGAGTGAGTAAACATTGTCTCTTACCTTTATGATTACTCTTTCAAATTTTTATTTCATTCTTTTCCTCCTGTGTCCTCCAGTTTGTCAAAACTCACATGATCATCCTGTGACTTCTGACCTTGACTCTACTGTATTTGACTTCATTCATCACTTTATCCTGTCCCCTACCTGTTATAACCCCCTTTACCCCTGCAGAAGGGTAAAAATAACTCTGCTAAGGGAAAAATCATTGCACACAGGTACATGGTATATGCTGATTTTGTTATATAACTCCTCTGTTTGTTCCTGTGGTTGGAGGTAGCAGGTTAATAAATACCATAGTTTGCCAGTAGTTAAACTGTACTTGAAACTATTGTCATTACTAACTGGGCTACTTTATCAAGGATGTTATACATGTTATAAAGAGTATTTCTCCCCTGTATGATAACACTGTGATTGTATGGGGTCATAATCATCACCACAGCCAACTAGAGAAGGGCTCGATGCTGAGCTAAATAGGAACTTTGCATTCTTTACAAATTGGGAAGGTATATTCTTGGGATAGCTATGAAGAATCACCTATATCTAGAAGACATCTCTGAAGAACAGACATCTCCTAGGGAAGCTTCAATACTAGTGACAGAGGTATCTGTCCTGAGAAACCAGCAAGCATCAACATAGAAAATAAAATGCAGTAAAAAAGAAAATAGAAAAGGACAAGACGCAGGATGCACCCCCAGACTTCCAGCCTACCCAGGACAAGCGTGAAGCACAAAAAGACAGGCAGTATTGGAAGTCAAGTACTGGAACTTTCTGAAATGATAGCAATAAAAGTGAAAAAAAGGTGGAAAATGCTGTAGAGAAAATCATCTCTCAGGTACAAAAGAAACGGTGCTTAAAATCAAAGATATTTAAGAGGACACAGATAAAAGAATAGATGAGCTTAGAAAAATACCAGAAACAAAAAATGCCCAATGTAGGAAAGAAATGGAAACCATGAAACAGATCCAAACAGAACTCCAAGAGATTAAAACCTCCATTAAAAGTATATGCAACTGATTGAATGAAAGAGAGGATACAACAACAGATTTCGAAGACAGAATTGTAGCCAATGATTATGAAAAGAAAGATATCCCAACAATAGCAAGAGACCATAAAAAATCAATTCAACAGCCATAAGATGTTGCAAGGAAGAATAATGTAAGATTTATTGGAGTCAATGAGAAAGCTGGAGACAACACAAACACTAAAAAATTCATAGAAATAATGGAAGAAAATTTCCCAAGCATGCATAAAGAATTTGCTATACAAATAAATAAAGCATATAGAACTCCAGACAGGCATAACCAAAATAAAATGACACCAAGACATAATAATCAAGATTCCAGAAATTCAGCCCAAAACCAAAATATTAAAAGTTATTAGGCAAAAGAAAGAGATCACCTATAAAGGAAAGCCCATCACAATCAGAGCAAACTTCTCAACACAAATCCTCAAATCAAGAAGAGCTTGGAATAAAACATTTCAAGTCCTAAAGTTCATTCCTAAAATTCATTTGGAACCAGAACAGATCTAGAATAGCAAAAACCATCCTGGACAACAAAGGCAAAGCAGGAAGTATCACAATCCTTGACTTGAAATTATGCTACAAAGCTACAGTGATAAAATCAGCATGGTACTGGCAAAAAAACAGACTTTAATATCAGTGGAACAGATTATAAGATGCAGACACACCTACAAATACACTCAACCAACTTATCTTTGAAAAAGGGGCCAAGTATGTTCACTGAAACAAAAGATAGCTTCTACAATAAATGATGATGGAAAGATTGGTTTTCCACATACTGAAGACTAAAACTAGACCCATGTCTACCACCATGCAGTAAACTAAAGTCAAGATGGATCAAAGATCTGAGTATTAAAACAGAAACACTAAATCTACTGGAAGAGAAAATAGGTAGAAATCTTGAAGACACAGGGTTAGGCAGAGTTCTTGAACAAAATCCAAACTGCATAGGAAATACTTCAAATTAGTAACAACTAGAATCTGATCTTATTAAAAAACTTTTGCACATCAAAAGAAGTCACCAACAGAGTGAGAAATTAACCCACAGAATGAAAAAATATATTAGCCAAATGTCTATCAGACAAAGGAATTATATCTAGAACAATTAAAGAATTGAAATAAATCAGTGCCCCCCAAATTCAAAGACTCAATCCAAAAATAAGCATCTGAGATGAGCATGCATTTCTCAGGTGAAGAAATACAAATGGCAAAAAAATACATGAAAAACTGTTCAACACTGTTGCTCATTTGAAAGATGCACACTAAAACAACACGGAGATTCCATCTCACTCCAGAAAGAATGGCTTTCATTAAGAAATCAACCAACAAATGCTGAAGGAACTGTGAAATAAAAAGGACCCCTTCTCCACTATTGGTAGGAGTATAGACTTGTGAAACCACTATGGAAATCAGTGTGGAGAGTCCTTGAAAAACTAGATGTAGAGATCCCATTCCATCCAGCTATTCTTCTTCTGGGTATTTTCCCAGAAGAATTAAAAGCACCATACCACAGCAATATATGTGCACCCATGTTTATAGCAGAACAATTTGTCATAGCTAAATCTTGGTAACAACTCAAATGCCCATCAACTGAGGAATGGATAAAAAAGTGGTATTTTTATACAGCGGAGTACTACTCAATTAAAAAAAAGGCAGCATGGTACTGAGACTTTTAGAGGTAAAGGAATGCAACTTGAGACCATTCTCATAAATGAAATAAGTCAGACTCACATGTGTAAATATAGCATTGTCTCCCTAGTGGAAGAAGCTGAAAGAGTAAATAAGATCCAAAATGTACATTAGGGGCCAGGGATAGAGCTCAGCAGCATAAGTGCTTGCCAGGAAAGCCTGAGGTCATGAGTTTGATTCCTGATACCAAAATACAAACAAAGAAACAAAGAAAGAAAACAACCAAATTAGATATTGGGAAATGGAAGAAGCTGTTCAACAGAAAAGAGAAACAGGTGGGGAAAGGAGAAAAGAAGGAAGATAAAAGGAAAAATAAATATTTTGTATACACACACACACACACACACACACACACACACAATGAGCTCGATGCTCATTATTTATTTATTTTGTGTTGTTAAAGAAAATTTTTTCTATCTGAGTTTTGTCTATTTTTTATGTAGGCTTTTAACAACAATGTGTCTGGAATTTTAACATGTGCTATCACTCTATATTTTAATTAGACTTTTAACTGTCTGTTTTCTGAGCTAGGCTTGGAAGAGCTAGGAGGAAAAAGATGTCATTTGTGTTTTCCCAATATCCAATAGCAGAACCATCAGTGTGATTTTTAGTTTCCTGTCCCTCTTAAGCAGTAGAAAATTTCTTACTTTCAGTTAAGTTTCCTCTCTTGGATTAAAAACCTGTTTTTGAAGTATTGGAAGTTACATCCTAATGGGTTGTGGAATAAAACTTACCCAGAACTCACTCTTCTATAATTAGGTTGCTGCTCTAGGTTTGGCTGTCTTCTCTGTTGTATTGGGGTAATTTCATTTCCATGGTTTTTGATGTCATTTCCCAGTTTATTTCTTGGGAATCTGCAGAGGAGGCGAAACTGTGCAGCACTCTTTTACATTATTAATTTCATATTTATTTTCCAGAAGTTATTGCTTTAACATTTTTCTTTTCATTATACTTTTTAAAAATTAGGTACTGGATTCTTACTCTTTGAAAATATATATCTATATAAAATTGAGAAGCCTCTCTTTTATTCCTTGCACTTCTACCTGCTGCCCTTATTCCCTTTGGATCCTGCTACTTCTGTTGATTTCGTGTTGTATTAGTCACCTTTGCATCACTGGGACAAAATGCCTGATTTCTTTAGACTCATGGTTTTCACCTATGATCAGCTGGCCCTGTGGTTTAAACCTGTGGTAAGGAAGAAATATCATGGCAGATGGGCAAAGCAGAAGAAAATGCTAACTTCGTGACAGACAGGAAGCAGGAAGATGAGCCATGCCCTTCAAAGGCAGGCTTGAGTAACTTTATCTCTCCAACTAAGCCCTGCCTCCTATAGCTCACTCATCAGCGAACTCATCAATGCTTAATCCTGTTAGCCCTCAAAATCCAATCACTTCTCTGGGTGTCTCTTAATGCATTCAAGTTGGCAGTCGAGATTGACCATCTCTCATGTGCACACTTCCCATACAGACAAGGGGAACCTGCACAGTGAACAAGAGGAAATGACCACACAGTGTACACAGTAGGCCTTCTGGAAGAGCATTTACTCAGAAAGAAAGTCAGTGACATAAGAATTTAGCAGTTAGCGAGTGTGTGGTGCTCATTACCCGTATCTCTCTGGTATAGTACATAAGGATCGAGAGCGGTTCTGAGTCCATCTTGTGCTGCTGCAACAGAACACTGGACTCTGGGTAATTTAAAAGAAGAAACTGGATCCTAGTTCTGAGATCCAACATCAGGGTGCCAGCACCTCAGGAGGAACTTCTTGATATGTCATCTCGTGACAAAAGGTAAGAGGGTGTGAGAGGACAAAAGAGCAAGGAAGGACGCTAAACTCAACCTTTCATCAGGAACCCATTTCCGTGATAACTAACCTGCTGCCATGATATCCACACTGATTAATCCATGTAGTCACTTCTGAAAGTTCACACCACTCAATCCTGTTGTGTTAAGAATGAAGCTGTCAATAAATGAACTTTTGGGGATGCATTCAAAGCACAATAAAAGGCCAGTTGTCAGGTTTAGGGGGTCAATACCAGCCTATGGTTGGGGAATTGTGTGACTCCCCTTCCCTGGCATGATTACAGAGCTGGTGGCTGAAGCTCTGAGACAGATGTCCATTATTTTCTAGAATTAACTGCATTCTCTAGAATTAATTGCCCGAAGCTGATAGTTTTTATGGATTCTTATAAGAATCCATCACATTTTTCTGAGGGACTGGTCCACAAGAAATCAATAGAGTCACATTTCAGTCACATATCAAAATCCAACTTCTCAGTCCACTACTAATCCCAAGGGTGGGTGCCTTGTGTCATTACTCATTCATTCAGGAACCCACATCACTTTAACCTGTTAGATAATGAGGCCAGTCTCTAGAATTGCTATGAGAACCATTGGAGGATGGTTGTGACATGCCAGGTCCTAGAGCCATAGTAGGAAAGACATTATTAACACTGGCCTTCTCTCCTTAACAGAGTGGCTCAGGAATTGCAGCTGCAGTCCAGAGGATGGGTTCCAAGTTTCTGAGGGTTAGACAATTGTCTGGACAGTTCTTCCTGCTCCTTATAAACAGGACATTAACCATTCCAACTCTCCACTGCTGTTGATACGGATCCATGTGGTATGTTAGTCTAGGCAGAGATGCTCCTTCCCTGGTAACTTAGTTACTTTCTTGTTGCCAAGGCATAATATCTAACACCTGCAACCTAAGGGAGGAAAGCTTTATGTTGGCTCATATTTTAGTCCGTGGTGGGCAGCTGCAATGGAGAAACAGCATGGGCAGAGAGGGCTGAAGGTAGATAGCTGCCCCTGTAATGGCACCCAGAAAACAGAGTGAAGGGAGGGGACGTAGAGCAAAGTGAACTCTTCCAGGCCACCCCCACAAGTGACCTGTCTCCTCTGGCCAGCTCTCACCTCCCAAGAGCAAATCAACTACACCACTCCATAATCCAATCCCACTCCCAAGCTGTGTCCATGATTACATGAGATTTTGGGGAGACATCTAGATATAAATGAGAAAACCTGCCCAGATGACACTTCAGTAGTACTATTGTTTAAGAGGACCTTAGAATTTAGTTTAGTCTGCTGGATCTTTGAAGTGTGGGGAATTTTGTTGGTTACTTGGCCTGGCAACTTGACAGACTCCATATTGCTGTCATCAACATAATTACTGCCTACCTCAGAATTAGACCACAACCGGGTCTGTAGTCTTCCACTGCCAAGTGGAGCAACTATGCTCAGATTCCTTTCAAGAAAGAACCTGTTGCAAGGCATGCAAATAGTTAGCATGACCCAGCTGTAGCACCATCAAGCTCAGCTGCAATATTTGAGCTGTGGCCACAATGTTCTCAGGCTGCTCTCAGCCAATATCTGAGGACAGTAGAAGCGCTAGTGCCTGGGTTTTCCTACTGAGTGTGGCATTCCACAGTGTTCAGTGTTTTCCACTAGAGCTCTCCTCTAAGTTGACTAAGCCTTTCTTAGAGCTGCACTTCTGTCTGAGCCTTTCTCCATAACCCCCTCTTTTCTTTTTCTCCTCATTTCCTCATGCTTGGGCTGGCAGGGACAGGCAGAGTCTTGGAAGAGGTTACAGGAAAATATGGGATGGCTAGATGGCCACCTATGTGTTGGGCCCAGAATGCATTCTGTTGAGATAGTAATGAGAAGGCTGGTGAATAAGGAGATCCACATTTTTTAGCCTGCAAATATCATATTATAGTAATAGTGCTCCACTAGTTAGTAGCCCTTCTTACTGATGGAGATAAGCAATATTTCATTTGGCCAAAGTCAATATCTGTGGCACAATGGTTAAGACTGTGTAACTTGGACCACTAGAATTACCTCAGGGTAATTTGTCATTTTAGTGCTAGGCCACTGACATAGCCTGCTTGACCTTGAGGTCTAAGATTTCTATTAGTTCACTGGATTTGTTGGCAAGAAATGGGTGATGTAACAATAAAATATGTAACATTGATGATACAAGAAGCAGAGATTTAGAACATGTGGGGATGCACACCACTTCTGCCCTATACTGAGTACATTCTGGAAGATACAACAACATAATAGATTGGGGCCTCTCAGCTGTGAAAATGTAGCCAAGATTGCACAGTTGCCCAGATGATATTCATGTAGTAGATAGCAACACTTCCACCTCTATTGTGACTACCACTACTTGAGGTTTCAAGCTCTGTCCTGCTAGATAATGGGCTTCTTCCAGGTAAGTGAGATCTATTTCACAAGCAGATAATAATGCAACCATTATTATTTTAGATTACATATATCTTTTTTCATTTAACAATATGTCACACATCATTTAGATAAACAATCCTGTGTTCTCTCAATCACTGTGGCAATTTCTAAGATGAAAATATTTTACCAATAAGGAAAGGATCTACAAGCATCTCTGTTTTTGTCCCTTTCCAATCTTCTGTTCAGTTTCCACTTGAGAGAAGGATATTACATGGGCAGTAATTTTTAACCTATTCAAGTATAAAAGAAACTGTTTTTAAGATCAGAAAGGCTTACAGATACTAGTCTTATTCAAGTTAATTTTTTAGAACTAGTTGACTAACAAAATATTCTATGGCCAACAATTATTGTGAATACAAGTCAGCCAATAATTCTTTTAGAAAGTTTTTCTTTTATGAGTCACAAAAGCATATATGTATATATGTGTTTACTCATATGTTTATGAAAATGTTGGTACATGTAATGGTGAAACATGATGTTGAGATGTCAATATTTGGTTTCCATGTGAAATATTAGAGTTTTACAGTACAGAAGAAATTGATGTACCATTTTGACAGCTGAAATCAGGGTACTTTTTAATTGATAATTGAACCAAGGACCTTTGCACTGAGCTATATCCTCAGCCATTTAAACTTCTTTTGAATTTGGGGAAAAGGTCTTAATAAGTTGGCTAGGTTGTGTTTGAACTTGTGAACCTGCAGCCTCAGCCTCCCAGAGTGCTGGGGTTTTAGATATGTGCCACCACATCTAGCCATGCTTTCAGAAAAGAATATTGTTCACAAAAATGTCTTGAAGAACTTCTTGAGATGGGAGGAAAGACCCTGAAAAACAAGGCCAGAGAGACTCAGATAAACAAAAGAGAAGGCTGAATTGCTGTGGGTGAAATAAAGAGTGGAAAGTGTACTCATTCTGGTCAGGATGGTGGGAGGAGGACAGATGGATCCAAGCGGGGGTCGGAGCTTGGTGTGGGTTCAGCAGAAGCATTACCTGTTTTCTGGAGAATGAAGGCTTTCTAAGAGTGAGAATTGTTATTTTGAAGCATTGCTTTACAATGTGTTTGTATAAGTATCCTCCAACCGCCCATACTCCTCAGTGAAGTTTACCAAACACAGCTGTTACATTCTACCAAAGGGCTCTTTGTGGGCAAAGATGACATGCTTGGGACAGTCTGAAGGTTTGTAGCTGTAAAAGGAGATGGTCAGATGAAGAGGTGCTGCAAGAACACGGTTTGGAAAAATCTCAGAAATCTTAGGGAGGGCTCTGGAATTTATAGGATGTGTGTGGAGTGGCAGTGATAGAGGGGAGGAGCCACTTAAGCAACATTAACTTTAAATTTACAGATTGTGAGTCCTCAACTAATACTGGGGTTTCGCCTATTCATTTACTCACTCTGTATTTTTTGAAGACTTAAAATATACCTTAGGACTCTTCCAGATTATGGAGGTAAGAGTAACGAACACACTAAAGCTCCTACCTCTTTGGAACTTACACTCTAGTCCTGAAAATAGTCAATAAAACAACACCAAAAAACATGCGCAATGTGGTGTCCATTATTCAGAGGTATTGTAAAAGAACAAAGCTGGAGAAGTGGGTAATCTTAGAAGGTGCATTTCCACAGAGGCTGGTCTGAAAAGGCTTCTCAGAGGAAGGAATATTTGAGTAAACTTAAATACTAATCTGCAGAAGAGTATGCTCGGTAAGTGTCTAAATGAAACAGCGAGAATAAAAGAGCTGAAACAGAAGTTTGCACTGAGGAACAGCAAGAAGGTCAGATTGTGTATTAGCTTTCCCATTGCTGTACCAAATAGCTGGTAAACACAACTCAAAGGAGAGATTTAACTGGCTCACAGTCTCAGAGGATTTAGTCCGTAGCTAGCTGGCTCAAAGATAGAAACAGCATGGGGGAAACTGCTTCATTCATGATGGCTGGGAAGCAGAGGAGGGGAACAGAGTCCAAGAAGAAGGAAGGAGGGCCACATATACTACCCAATGTCACACTCCATTACCCACCTAGAAACACTAAGAAATGCGCTGTACTAGTCCCCACGCAGTTCCCAAACCCTTCGAGTTGCCAATTAGGCTTAACTGTTACTAGTCCCCATGCAGTTCCCAAACCCTTCAAGTTGCCAGTTAAGCTTAACTGTCACAGGGCGGCTGTAATATTTTGTTGGGACCCGATTAAAGAAATGAAGGATAACTCTGTACTTCCTCAGATGCCATATTCTAAACACTGGGGTTGGTAGTTTTGGCTTTGAGATATGAACAAATCCACTAAAAATGGGCAAATTTGTTACATTTTCATTTGAAAATTATGAATTTTGCTGATGATTATTGTGGTTATAAGTTTATAAGAACACAGGTTCTTTTTAATGTGTATATGCTATTGCTACTATTCTTGGTGGAAAATTTTATAAGTAACATCATTTAGTGTTTGTGATATGAATTACAAAGTTTCTTCAAAATGTTAAATAAAGATTGGCTCATTTTCTATCAATTCTTTGGTTATTAAAGAGATTATCCAAAAGATATTTAATATCATAGGTAGAAATCATTGTAATAATCAGGAATCCATATGAGGATCTTTGATGAATTCACTTAACTGCAGCTTGATTTCAAAACCGGTCACCATGACGTGGTACTACCCTCCTGACAGCATAGTTGTAAGGATTCGAGGGTGAGAAATTAAAGCCTACATATGAAAAGACACAGTCACATTTGTTCAAGCATATGTACCCTTATTTATATTGATAAAATATTTTATTACTGATGTTTTCAATTTGACCATTTATAATATGTTGATTACACCTTGAATATTAACTATTTCTTTAAAATAATGGGACTTGGACACTAACAATTTTGACTCCCATGGTCAGGGAGCATTTGGCAGGTTTTGTTATCATCACTTGGAGCTATTATTTACACCTAGGAGTATGAACAATCATCTTTTAATACATAGGACAACCCTTCTCCCATCTCAATGACTATACACTCAAACTGTTAATAGTGCCAGTCAAGAAGCCTTGCTCTGAAACATAGTTGAATTGTACAAAACATTCTTAGCTACAACTATATTCTTGATTACTTGGTTTAGTCATTTGAATATGGTGAATCACGACTACAGCCTCTCTGCTGTGAAAAAGAAATTAATGGTATGTGGAGCATCAGATTACTACTCAGCAGATATGCTTCTTATCTCCCACTGTGGGCACTTTTGGTTACATAATTCATGCTGGGCTCAGTTATTGACTTGTTTTGCCAATGGAATATTAGTTTATCTGATGTAAGTAAAAACTTTAACTGGGCTTATGGGGTTTGTCTTGTGCTTTTCTTCCACTTACCATTGGTATATCTTTAGGTCTATGGATATCTTTTGGTCCTTGGATACACAAGAGAGTTGGATCATATTCAAGCAAAGGCAAGCTAAGTCCAGATGATGGATGGTTAAAGTGGTAGTACTTGGCTGAGTCCAGTCAAGCTCAGATCAGATGGAGACCTGCAGATTTCTGAAACTGAGAATAATTATTGTGAAGCATTCAGTTTTGGGATGGTTAATTATACAGTATTATTGTAGGTGCCACATTGAAAAGTCATAGTTCTCTGTCTACTGCAAAGACAATTGATCTAAACTGGTAAGATCAACAGTTTATATATAGGATGAAAGCAATGTAATAACATGGAAATATTTATAATTTAACAATTGTCTCCTGAAGAACCTGGAATAAAATCTTGTTATCACAGGCTCAAAGATTTCAGAGATATGTATGATATTTGCTATTTGGTCATTTGGACATTATTATACTTTGAATGAGAATTCCTCTAAAATAGATCAGAGAAAATAATTTCAGCTGTGATCATATTTTTTTTCAATTGACCAGTTTATGTATTTCTATGGGAGGGGGCAGAGTCCTAGACTTTCATAATATTCCCAAAAATGTTTGAGGACTTCTTGACCTCTCTCATCAAACAAATCAAATCAAATAAAGCAACAACAGCAATGAAAAAACCCAGTAGAAATCCTTGATCCATGGATCTGGATGCTATAAAACTAGGCCTCAGGTAGAGCTTTCTGGAAGCACCATTCTCTGAGATCCCTTTACCCAACATACCTTGCTGTCTTTTTCTCCCTTCTCCACAATACTTATCAGTCTCATGTTTACTGACAGGTTTAAGGGACAGAAGAACTTTGGGGCAATATCTGTAACATGGGAGCCATCTGTTGTGGCACATGTTGCTTGGTCACTCAGTGTTTGGTGGTGTCATAATTCTGATTTAAATCAGTGCGTGAGTGGAAAGTAGGAATAGTGTTGACTTAGTATTTGCATGTATGTGCACAGGACTTAGCACCTCTATGTGTACTTAGGGTGGGTGAAAGATCCAAATAAAGTAGTGAGTCAGAAGCTCCCGGGTTTGGAAGGAAGACCAAAGTGGGGGCAGCCTGCAGGATGCTCTTGTGCAGATGGCAGACTATCTGAATCATGAGTCAAGTACAATTCCAAGGGACACTTTTTCTGACAGCTTGTGGAGAGCTGAGCTTGTGCTTGTCTGAGTCAACCTGCAGAATGATAGCCATAAGCTCAGGTAGACTTTAAAGTTCAGCCCTTTTACTTTGAGGTAAGGCGGATTCTCATGTATTTGTAAGAAGTAACACAAGAGATCCAAGATCTGATACCCTTTACCTGTTTTTCCCAATGGTAATTTACAAAAAATATTAAAACCAAGGTAATAACATTGATATAGTCTAGGAATAGAACGTTATCATCACCAAAGAATCCCTCATCTTGCCTCTTTGTCTGCATACCCACTTTACTTCTGTCTTTACCATTTTCTTAATCCTGGCAGTGATCGCTGGGTTAAACATTTCTGTAATTTTGTCATTTCAAGAATTTCACATGAATGCAATCACACAGCATGTAACCACTAGGACTGACATTTTTCATTTGGCATAATTGTCTGGCGATTCATTTAGGTTGTTGTGTACATAAATAGTTGGCTCTCTTTTATTCAAGAGTAGTAATCACTATGTAGATACATTATAGCTTGCATAACCATTCACTCACTGAAGGACATTTGAATTGTTTCCATGTTTTGGTTATTATGAATAAAGCTGCTATAAACATACACTTATAGGTCTTTGTGTAAACATATATTCATTTCTGTGGGATTAATGCCCAAGACTGTAATTGCTGGGTAGTGCGATTCTTGCGTGTTTAGCTTTAGAAGAAACTGACAACTGTTTTTCACTGGGGCTGTCCCCTTTTATGTTCCCACCAGCAATGCATGAGTAGCCCATTGTCTTCATATCTCACCATACTATGCTACTATCATTTAAACTTTCTGATATGTATAACAGTGATCTTACTATGGTTTAATTTGCATTTTCCCCCTAATGATACTAAATATTTTCTCATGTGGTTATTTACCACCTACATACATATTTTAGTAAAATGTCTCTTTATATTTTTTGGCCATGATCTGTTTTTTTTTTTTATTTTTAATAAGAATTGTGACAAAAATTCTTTGGTACATATGTGAATGTAGATATTGTCTCCTACTCTATAACTTGAATTTAGTCTTCTAACCAGTCTTCTACAGAGCAAGCTTCTGACTTTGATGAACTCTAGTTTATGAAGATTTCCTTTTATTGATCATTTTTATATCAGTTCTAAGAAACACTGGCTTAATCTTAGATTCGATTGATTTTTTAATGTTTTATAAAAATTTTCATAATTTTATGTTTTACATTTAAACCCATTACATATGTTGAGTTACTTTTTGTTCAAAGTGTGAAACTTACATCCTGTTTTTCCTTTTGCCTATAAATAGTTTTCTCTCTTACCTTTTGTTTAAAGCATTATTTTGGCTTCATTGAAATGCTTTTGCATCTTTGTCAAAAATCAGCTGATATATTTGTGTAGTTTTATTTTGACATTTCCTGTTTTGTTCCACTGATCTATCACTCTGCCAATGCAACAGTTTGGTTAGTATAGTTAGATAAACCTTGAATTCAGTGGAACAAATTTTTCACTCTATGGTCTTCTTTTCCAAACTTACTTTACCAAATTATACATTATTTGCCTTTCCATAATCATATGAAAATCATCTTGTCTGTATCTACAAATACTGCTGCTTGGATTTGGTAGTAATTCTGTGCCAGAGATGTTTATGATATTTAAGAGTTCATAGAATCTTTACTACATTGAATCATCCAGTTTATGAACATAGTGTGTGTCAACAATTCTTAAATCTCTTTGTTTATTTCATCAATGTTTTCAATTTTTCAGCAAATTCATCTGAGTCATGTTCATGCTTTATTTGATTTGTATCTCTCTCCCTTTTTAAAAGAAGATTTGACATATTTCATTTCAATTGAAGCATACAATTGAGTTTTGTGTGTTTATCTTTTACTCTATGACTTGGAATTCATCTGTAAGGTTTTCTTTTGGGAGAATTAAGTAAATTTTCCAACAGACATGACAAGAATTGTGAGGTTAGAAAAATAGTTCCAAATTCAATGATTTTCTTTTTTCTATTTTGTCAGAATTAACAAATCTCTGGCAAATTTGTCCCCATAAGGTATGAACTATATGAGGTTCAGAGTACCACAAATTTGACTAGATTTCACGGTTTCTTCACAATTGGAAAACTCTTTTCTGAATAATGGGTCCAGAGCAGCAGGGAGGTCTATGTCTTGCTGTTCTTGTCTTAGGATGTTGGAGGCTTGAAGCTACTAATTAATTTCACCCCCAAAAGGAGATTGAAAGGATTCAGCAGATAAGATGGGGGGTGTTTGCTAAACCCCTGTATCTTGGTGCAGAAGAAAGAGACTACAAACTTCAAAGACCTACAGCACTCTTAAAATCAAAATTACACCAAAATTTAAAATACTTTAAAACCAGGATATCAGTTAACATTTTTTAAACCTTGACTTGATTGGAAAAGGGCGGCTATGCCAGAATGTTTATTCCCTCCCATTCTAACATATAAAACTGACCATGGAGACTCTGTTGTACAAAGCAGATTCAGCTCTCTCCTGTCCTTGGCAGAAGATAAGGGCTGTGAGCACCTTTTCAATGTTTTCCCACCACTTTCTCACGGGGAGTTGACATTTCCCCCAGCAACAAGTTCTGCCTCATCCTCCCACTGCACATCACTCTGGGGCTAGACGTAACAAATTGTCAATGCTTGGCTGCATCCCCCAGGACTTCTTTTTTCCTTTTTGATAGTTTCAGTGGTGACAGATTTCCCTTCCATTTTTCCCAGCTCAAGATTGTTTTAATTACCACTGCTGTGTTTTGTTAGACGTTAAACTGTGAAAATGCCCTCTGGTTGTTCAGGTTGTTTAGCTTTTTCTCTTTTCTTAAAACAAAGCAAAACAAAAACACTTGATTGGAGTAAAAGAAGTACAGATGACCTAGAGAGCAATTGATTTACTCATTTATTCATTAGGAAGGGAAAGCAGAGCTAAGATAAGAGGCAATTCATCTGCTGTGCTTACCCTGTTTTGACTGCAGAGAGTTAGTTAACACTTTATTGACAGAGTATCTGCAGGGAGTGGGGAAAAACTTGTGTTTTTGTCTTTTGTGAGGAAGCTTTAGTCCCTAGGTTGTATCATTTACCTAAGCATCACCCAGTCTAATTAAGGGGGGGAGTGAGAGAAGGACAGCAACTGCTTGAATGTGACCCCAGCACTACGGTATGAGAATGGTGGGGACATGGCAACACCAGTGCTGACTTTTAGGGCAGAGTACTGCCTCCTCTAAAGCTTCTCTTTCTACTTGTAAATGAGGGTTAATGACAAAACTGTTAAGCTTCCTGTATGTTTAATGTGCAAGAACACTGTAGGTGGTCATATCTGTGGTAAATCTTCTCATTCATGGCAGAGGATCTTGTAATTCTTTGTTTGGCTTCTTTGGTCTTAACTAAAGTAGCAGTTTAGCCTACCACAGTGCCTGGTTTGTTTAAGGAGCTTGAGATGTTAAGGAGCCTTTTGGAGTGAACAGAAATGGGTGAAATTACTTCAGTCAATGATTTTGAGAAAGCCTGAGAGGTTTTTAAGGAATTAAGGGGGTGTTTGACTTCTTTAAATATGAGAAACGGCTTTGGAGAAAGAAAATATTCTTTAGTTCTGGGAAATAACAATATAATATAACACTGTAAGTGGTGTACAACTTAGCACTTAGATTTGCTTTGGTGATACTTTTACAAATTGTTATACTCTTTATTCTATAGTTGAGAAAAACGTTTGTCCATAATAATGTTGCTAATAATGATAACAGCAAATATTTATTGAGAGCTTGGTCCGTTTATGTCCTTAACATATTATGCATCTTAACTCACTGAGTCTCAATTTAATTCTCACACAAGGATGCAAAGGAGGCATAATTGCTATTCCATAGTACAGATAAGAAAATGGAGACTTGAGGTTAACCAGGAGAAGTTATCGTGCCAAAATTAGTGAGCCTCTGAAAACAAATCTAATTTTGGAATTTTACTTTGAACACATTTTTTCCATTTTGATGGAGTTCTTTTGCCTATAACTTGCTACGTCAATGCAGACAATCTAAATATGCCACTGTTCATTAGCTATTTGTATGAACAATCATGCTGCTTTTTGAGGATGTCATATTTGACAATGTGTTAACTAGCCCTCCGCTATGAATAGCCTTCTGGATGAATCAGCGTTCAGACTGGTGGGGTTGCTCTTGTCAGCTCAGTTCTGATCTCGACTTGCCTAATCACAAAGCTTCTTTTTCTTCTTAGCTCTGCAGAAACCTTGAATAAATAGTGTTTCAGTTAACAAAAGCTCCTGCCTCCAGCCGGTTATTTGCTTCCTCCTTTCCTGCCTTGAAGCTTGGTTACTCTGCTGTTAAACAACCAACAGCAGTTTCAGCACCAGGGACAGCGTATTTTAATGAAGTGGTAATGGAATGTAGAGTCAGACATGCCTTGATTAAAATGGAATACTCTGATTAAAGATTACAGTCCATTCCCGTTTCTTCAAGCAATTCTGATTTTTCTTCTGGTTACCAAGCTTCCATCCCAGACACAGAAGACGGTGTTGCACTTTGTGGGCTGTGCCTCCAAATAACTTTTAATTAGACATTTAAATTAGACTGGTGCTGGTTCACTGAATCCAAAGTTTTTATATTTATCCAATCCAATTATTAGGTGTTTTAATTCTCCAATTCATGGCTTGCCATTTATTTTAATATTACTTACTATGACATTAAAACTACAATTCCCAAATTTTCTCATAAAGAAAATGAGATATAAATGCACAGAATTAAGAAAAAACATTCTAAGCAGTTAATTATAATAATAAAAAATGAAACTGGCTTGAACCATCAAATAATAATCAAAAACAAATATTCTCTAGGCAGGTGCTGATGAAGGGGAATGAACAAAATATTATAATATGAAGGGAAGTATAGAGGCAACCCTAAGGGATTTCCTTGCACTTTCTTTGTGAAGATGGGTCTTTTCTGATGAACTGTAAACTGTATTTTGTCAGAATTGTGACCAGAATTATATCTCAGTCACAGGCTGGGAAAGTCTCCCAGGATGGGTGAAACTTGGTCATGAGACAAGAAGATGGAAGGAAGGCTGCACAGTCCCACGTGAATGCTTACTAAATGCTTGCAATATTTAAGACATTGTTTATCCAATAGTGTGCTGTTCATAGGGACATCACT
The DNA here is from genome assembly GCA_004027595.1 of Dinomys branickii. Taxonomy (NCBI): domain Eukaryota; kingdom Metazoa; phylum Chordata; class Mammalia; order Rodentia; family Dinomyidae; genus Dinomys; species Dinomys branickii. Next base: position 9,412 of record PVLD010013345.1, on the reverse strand, counting down.
TGGGAGCTCAATATGTGTTCTAAGGATTCAACTTAACTGTCAACTTGACAGGATTAAGAGGCTCCTGGAGAGGTGACTGGGTCATAGGAGCACTGCACTTACTATTGGGTCATCCACTGATGTGCATGCAACGTGCACCATGAGGAGGTGGGGGCCCAGTTAGAGGAGGAACACAGGAGTAGGCCCTTTGCAGGGTAAGTCTCTTCCTGATGTTCTTCCCCTGTGCTCTGCTTCCTAGCCCTTACCAGCTAAGCAGATTTGCACCATCAGTCCCTTCCACCATGATGTTTCTGTCCTAAAACAAGCCAGTCATGGACTGAGCCTTCTGAAACCATGAGCCAAATAAACCTGATATCCCACTTCCTTAAGTGAGGGCCTCAGGCACTTTCTCCAAATAATGGGAAAGCTGATAAATATAAATAAATACATATATATATATATATATATATATATATATATATATATATATATACCTCTGAGGTGAAAAGTCATTTGGTGACAATAACGGCAATGATAGGACAGAATTACAAGGATGAGTCCTGAAGTGACTCCTTAACTGTGAGTTCAGGCATTCCCTAATTTTGTAGTGTCTTTGATTTTATTGATGGTAGATGGATTCAGGAGCTGGAGGAATAAGAAAACAACATGGTCAGGGGGTTTGAAGGGGAACGTCAGTGAGTTGCCTCTTCCTAATGCCCCAGTGGAAGAAAATTCAGGGCTCATTCCAATGACTGGCTGCGCCTGGATTCATCCATGCACCCTGTCACCCCAGTCAGGTGAGCAATGTCAGATCGGTGCCTGGTAAGGGCCCAATGATACTCACTGTTTATTTTTGTAATTTTTATTCTTATTAATACACGTTTGCTTTGGAGAGTGATTCCGTTCACTGTGGGGAGTTGGTACCTATGCATGACACATTTGCGTTCTTGTTTGTACCCCCAACTTTTGTTCCACTTCCGATTTGTTCCGTTCACCACGAATGAAGGGGAGCAAGGACAAACCAGCCACCGTGGGGCTCTTTATGAAGACACAGGCACTGCCTTCAAGGCGTTCATTTGAAACTAAGCACATTTATGATTAGTGAAGAATGTGGGTTGGGAACTGAGTGACACAGGGAGGGACAATTAAAGTGTTTCCACTAGCTACTGCTCAAGCTACAATCCCAACTACTCCACTAGCTTGTGATCAAGTTTTCCTTAATGAATTTTTACATGTGGGTTAAAGTCAGACACAAGCATACAGATTTTACAGAATATTCAGGTAGGTGTCATGTGTGGCCTTAAGGAATTTTGGTTACCTAGTGTACTGTTGGGGCTCAGTAGAGTCACATTCCCTGCCTCTGTTTCCAATCTGGATTGATTTTCAGGGGAAAAAGAAGGTTACCTATGACCCAAGGTTAGCAGGCCAATCTAATGCCTTCATCTAAGATCCAAAAATACTGGGACTATAGGAAATATGTGATAATGATGGTGGCCTGGCTAGGGTTTTATGGACAGGAGACTATTTCTGCAACTCTTGTTTCCTGCTTTTTTTATCTCCTTGACTCTTACCTTCTCCAAAATCCAACTACCCACTGTGAGCCTCTAATATTTTTCTAAGATATTCCCCATTATTCAAAGTAGTGTTCAGTGTTTGATTCTTGTAACACCACTAAACACTGTCTGAGACAGTGATTAATTACAGAAACAGCCACAGTTACACCAGTGCCTTTTCTAAGGTACTGTTACTAGTATGCTGTATTGCCAGCTATATGCCTGTGCCTCTTAGGGTTCTTTCTGTATCCCCATGCTGGACAGGTATTTGTGATGATAACCATCCTGACTTTTAGTTCTCTTAAAGTGCATCAATAAGACTTTTGAAGCCGTGGGGATCTTTGAATTTCCTATGGTGCGAGATAAGGCTCTTTCTCATTACTCTAAGAATAGTCCAGCTGCCAAAGCCATTCCGAGATCCACAGAGGGAGATCTGGCTTGCAGGGCTTGCAATAAACTCTTATTAACACTGTCAAAAATAATCTGCTTTTGTCTTGACCTCACTTTAGATTCTCAGCAGGTATAATGGACAGATTTGTAGGGTTTCCTTTTCCCTTTTGAAAGACTAAATAGACATTTTCTTTCATCAGATTATAAATGTGCAATGTAAATGGAAAGTTTGTTGCTTTGCTTGATAACAGGTGCAATCTTCCCAATGGATGCCCCTCTATCAGAAATACATATAAGATATCCTACAAATTGTTTTTGGTTAATACAGGTTGTGAATAGGCTTAATTTTCCAGTTTGTGCACTTTAACCTCTTGATACAAAGGAAGAAATCCTTTGTATCAAATTTCAGTGAGGAAAAACATATTTTCTGCATGTATTTCCAGGTAGTTATACTTGGCTGTGTAGATCCTGTGTGACTTCGTTGCAATTACCCCCAATGTCCAAGTCTTCCAATCAGATTTACCTCTACACTATGACTTTCTTTAGGTGGGTGTCTGGGAGCGATTGTGGAGAGGAAGAGAAAAAGATCACTATTGTCATTTGCTGGGTTAGCTATGAGTATTAAAATCAGCTTAGGCTCAAAGTATAGGTAAGAGCACAACAATACACCAATCATTAAATATGTTTGGCATTTTATAGTTGGTGTTGAACTCTCTGTGTAACCCCATTTGACCCTGAACTTGCACTCCTTCCGCCTCAGTCTCCAGGTGCTGGGATTACAGAAATACGCTACTGCATCCAGATTATGCATTTTCTGATTTTATTTCTGTCATCCAGCTTCCATAGCAAGTAAGAAACCTTCATTCTCTTTTAACACATAGAAAAATTAGGGCACACATGCATGTCAAGATGTCTGACTAAAGTTACCTTTTTATATTTTGAAGAGAAAAGAACAAAACCAAAATAATAAAGACATAAGCAAATAAACAAGACAAAATAAAAGCTATATAGAATTTCAAAACTAAGGCGATAGGAAATTAACAATTGTTGTATTACGTATTGCTATCTTCAAGTGGTCACTCAGATAACCAGATATAGGCACGTAAGATTGGTCAAACAATTAAACATGAACTATTCCTTTCAATAAACCAATAGAAATTAGTAGTGTAATTACCTCAGCTATCTTATGTATATGTATACATATTTTTTGAAGCAACACATTTAAAGAACATCTGTTCTGGTTCAGGATCATCAGGTCCTTGGCTCATTCTCCTTTCTTTAAAGAACATAGGGGATGGGAGCACAGAGAGCGGGAATGAAGCCTTAAACCGGACCTATGGATCCCCGTGTGCTTTTTTCTGGTTATTTGTGTTGTGGGAAGGCTTAGCTTTGATTTTCTCATTTAAAAAACAAGAATAATAACTTTAGGTTGAGATTAGATTATTTTCCTTAAAAACACTTTGTAAAGTGTAAAGTCCACATATCTCAATGCACATATTATACAGTTTTGTAAGCTATGGCCTTAGTAGTAGAGAAATGTATATTCAAATATATGAGACACAGATGAACCGCTTTTTAAAAGGTATATATCCAAGTTTACACTCTCCCCAGCAACATAGGGGAATTTGTGTTTTTCCATACCCTCTCGTACATGTGATATTGTCATATGTTTAAATACTAATAAGTCTAATGTTCATATAGTGGCATCTTACTGAGGTACTAATGTGTATTTTTCTGATTCTTGATGAGGCTGTACTTATTTTATTCTTGTTTACGATACTTTTCAGTGTCTTTCAAAGGAAATGTCCATTGTTAGCAAGTTATTTTTCTTATTGGTTTATAGCATTCCTGAAAATATAATCTGAATAAAAGCCTCCCTTGTATTTGAGTACCAGGAATCAAAAAAGCCCTTTATTTTAATACAGAAATGAAATATTTTATCCCATTGTGTGACTTGGTTTTTCATTCTCTTATGGGAGCTTCATTTTTTGATTAGTACATGTTCTTCATTTTAATATTGCCCAACTCATTAATCATTTCCTCTATGTGTAGGGTATTTTGTGTGTTATAATACTATAAATAAAAGAATGGTTCAAAAATCCTTTAATTTCAGTGAAGTTGTGAAGATTTTTAAAAATGTTATTTTATAAATGCTTCCAATTGAGTTAAGGCCATTACAGATTTTACATTGGGCAACTGGTGTGAGGTTGCCAGTGAGGAAGAGGAGGAAGGAAATGTAGATTGCAGGATAGCGAAACCTATTTTACCTTTGAGAACTTAAAAAGTTCTGTTCACTCAGGCAAAAGTGTACAGAAAGAAAAGGAAGTTTATAATGGGCTGGGAGAAGGCCCATGTTTGGGTCATGGAAATTAGCAAGTGTTGTTTTTTAAACTCAGGCACACAAATGCTAAAATACCATCAAGAAGTAGTTTTGGTGTTTGTTTGTTTTGGGTCACTTGTGATCCAGGCACTGTTTGCAATAAAATAAAACTTTCTAGTGAGAAACAGATTAAGTAGAATCTGTTTCACGTAATTTTCCCTCCTAAAGGTAGACTCATGATGAACATAAAATCTAAAATGGGCAAAAGCATGGAAAATATGTAATATTAAAATTAGAGTACTTGGCACCTTTCTCATGTAAGAACAGAATCACCAAATTTGTGGGCGTTAAGTTTCATAGTAACCCTTTCTTCCTATTCCTCATCTTTCTGAGTGACATAGCTGCTAGTGTTGTATAGAATCTTAGCATTGGGTACTCTCAGATTGAACCTTTCCCTCTTTCAATAAGGGATACCAAGGACGAAGAGAAAATATTTGCCTATGACGCAGAGGTATTTAGTAAAATAACCAAAAATAGTTTTGTGAAACTCTATGCATTGCATGTAAAAAAAATTCTATCTGTTCACTGGTCAATGAACATGTGGGCTGCTTCCAAGATTTGACTGTTAAAATCTGCCACTATGAACATGGGTGTGCATATATGGCTGTGATATGATCTTTTTAATTCTTCTGGGAAGATACCAAGTAGGGAAATAGCTGAGCCAAATAGCACCTATAAACTTACGTTTTTGAGGAATCTCCACACTGATTTCCACAGTGGCAGCAGTCTACACTCCCACCAACAGTGGAAAATGTTTCTTTTCTCCACAACCCCGTCAACATTTATTAGTTATTTTCTTGATACTAGCTATTCTTTTTGGAGTGAGATGGAATCACAGTGTTGTTTAATTTGCATTTCCCAAATGATCAGAAATGTTGAACTTTTTCATATATTTATTTACCATCTGCATTTCTTCTTCTGATAAGTGTCCATTCATCCCAGATGCCCATTTTTGAATTAGGTCTTTGAATTTGGGGAACATAATTTTTTCAGTTCTTTACATAATGTATATACTAATGCTTTGTCTGCAGAACAGCTGGCATAACTTTCCTCACTTTGTGGGTTCTCTTTTCACTCTGTTGGTGATTTCTTTTGCTATCTAAAGCTTTTTAATAAGATGAGATTCCCCCAAAATAAGATGAGGTCCCAGTTGTTGATTCCTTGTGATAGTTCCTGTGTGATCGAGGTTTTGTTTATAAATTCTTTGCTTACACCTATTTCTTCCCCAGTTCTACTTATTCTATCTTCTAGCAGATTTAGTGTTTCTGTTTTAATATTTAGATCTTTGATCCATTTTGATTTCAATTTAGTGTATGGTGATAGATATGGGTTTAGTTTTCGTCTTTGATGTGTAGCAAGCCAGTTTATCCATTACCATTTACTAAAGAGGCTATCTTTCTTCCAGAGATGTGTTTGGCCTTTTGTCAGAGATTAGATGGGTGAGTGTGTTTGGAGTTGTTTCTTCATCTTCTGGTCTGTTCCACTGATCCTCAGGTCTAATGGAGTATTACTCAGTCATAAAGAAAGATAAAGTTGAGACATTTATAGATAAATGTATGGTCCTTGAGACCATAATCATAAGCTAAACAAATCAGACACACATACAGATGTCATGTTATTTCTCGGGTGTGAGAAACTGAAAGTATAAATAAGAATAAAAATGTAAAATAGATATCATGAAATAGAAACTGTACAAAAGGAAAAGAGAACTAGGGAGAGGGAAGGGAAAGAAAAAATAGGAAAGAAGGATAAAATGAAAACCAAGCTTTGTGAGTAGGGAGGGAAAGGGAGTTTGATAGGAGCTGATGGGAATGGGAAAAAAGAGGAGTCAAGATATACCATGTACAAGTTCCCTACAGTGAATGTGATCATTATGTACACCTCAATTGTACCAATAAACTGAAATTATCCTTAAAATCTAAGACATTTCTGTTATAGTATCAAGCTCTTTTAGTTTTTTAAATAAAAAGTACTCTACAGCATACTTCATGAATAAAATGAGTTTGCTTGGAGGAGTTTCTAGCAATTTAGGATAACATCAATTTTAAATGGAGACAGTTGTAAAAGAAACTGCTCAACTTTGCAACACTATCTAGTCTTATGTGAAGTCTTAACCCTCGAACAAACAAGAAAAAAAAACCTGAAACAAAAATTTAAATATATACAAAAAACTTTGGGAGATATAAAGGGTCAAGAAATATGTGGAGGGTACTGAACTTCATTTATCATTTGGAAAGTGCAAATTAAAACCATAGTGAAATACAATTACATATTCACCATGATCTCAAGAAATAGCAAAGAAGAAATAAGACAAAATGAAACCCAAACTCCACGAACAATAAATCAAGTGCTTGTTCAGATGTAGAGCACTGAGAATACTGATGCGAAGATGGTGAGAATGTAAAATGGCCCAATCAGTTTGGAAATTGGTAGTCTAATAAGGTTGCATGTATGGATAATCTATGACACTGCAGCTCTGCTTTTAGGTGTGTATCCAAGGGACATGTGCAGCCATCTATAACATAACCTTGCAAGGGAGCCCCAAATGCACATTTAACAACAGGAGAGGTGAAGGTGGCATGTTTAAACAATAGAACAGCATCTAGGAATGGGAAAACAAGGAACTATTACAACAAGTAGCAGTATAAATATGTCTTACAAATGTATGCAGTGAACAGAGCCAGAAAATGCAGAGCACATCATATGTGACTTCATTCTTAGAAGATTCAAAAACAGACATCCTGTTAAATGTCAGAATCGTGGTTCCTTTTGGGGAGATGGAAAGGATGGGTAAATGGAACTCTGATTCATTCTCTTATGTGACCTGGAAACTGACTACAGTTTTGACAGAACTGGCATTCAATTTGTGAAAATTCACCAGAACATACATTTATGATGCGTTTTATACATACATATTGCATATATATATACATATACATATGTTTTATATATACACATATATATTCCACTTCAGTACAATACTCAAAACAACCTTAACTTTCAGCAAATTTCCAGAGATATATTCTACCATCCTTTTCATAACCTGAGTATATTTTCCATTTGACACAACATTTCTTCTACTTAGTCTGACATCTGCTGTACATCTGTATCCCCCATGGCACACAGTAAGTTAAACAACCCAATGCCAAAGAAAACTCATAGCATTAGGGAATTGAGGTTAACATGCATAGGCTGGGGAGGGAAAGATAAATTTTCTATTGACATCAGGAATGAACAGCCAAGTTGGTAGGGGAGCAAGGAAGAAGAAAATGATTATTTTTGGCAGGTCTGATAATTTTTGGCAGATTTTGCAGTGGCATCTGCTAGATAGCATTGGGGAAGTTACAGCATAAAAATGAACAATGGTTATGCTCAATGTAGGGGACAAGGCTGGAAAGCTGCTGAGTTCTGTCTGCCTTTGTTGACCACAGTGCTGTCTCTGCCAATACTCTGTGTCTCCCTCTGTAATCGTGCCTGATACTTCGTTTTGAAAAATATCAAAGACACCTACCAATGGAGGTAAATACATGGAGGGGGAGAGAGAGAGAGAGAGAGGGAGAGAGGGAGAGAGAGAGAGAGAGAGAGAGAGAGAGAGAGAGAGAGAGAGAGAGAGAGAGAGAGAGAGAGAGAGAGAGAGAGAGAGAGAGAAAGTGGGAACTTGCTTTTGTAAACAAAAAGGAAAGAAAAAGACAAATGACTTTGAATGGCCACTGCATACAAGGTATGTTCATGGGTATTAATATGTTTAATCCTCATGGTACTATATCAAGTGGTGAGGGTTATTCTCACTTATATGTGGGGGTGTAGATTCAGATTTCAAGTCATTTACTCATCTGCTTAGTAAAGAGAAGCCCAAGCTTGAACATACAGCTCTCTGACTACAACTTCGTGCTCTTTCCATGAAAACAAGTACCCTCTGTGGAAATAGCTCTGGTTCTCCTGCTCTGCATCGCTTTCTAAGAATTATGAAAATTCTATATGAGAAAAATGGCTGCCATATCTGTCTGGAGAATTTATGAAGGCTGGGGTGAAACTGTTTCTTAAAGTGGAGAGGAGAGGCACACTAAATCCCAGACATTAAAGCAGGGCAACTCTGTTGTGTTCCCCAGAGCTAGCAGAGTGAGGACCTCTAGTAACAGGTTCTCTGGCACAATTGGAACCTAATTAATGTATAAGTAATTGTGACTCATATACCTATCTCTTCACCCCTCTCAGGAAGAATTACACCTTTAAAAAGGCAGAAATAATTAAACCTCAAAACCTATTTCCCTGTCAGTGGGATCCTAGTAGCCTGGCTGGTGAGCAAATGGTATTATTTGGAGTAAGAAATACTATGCTGACTTCCAAAGTATAAATTATTTTTTCTTGCTGTGTCCTTTATATGATGGAATCCTATATGTGTAGTTGGTTCTGGCTTCTTTTTTTGTGATTTTTGAAAACATCATTCACAGTGTGGTGGCTGACAGTGATTCAGTTCTTGCTACCCACTGTCCTATCATGATTACCAATAACATATGCATTGCTGTTTGTTATGAGTATGTGGGTCTTTTCCAATTTGGAGATATTATGAGTAGTGTTTTTTGGAATATTCTAGTGCATACTTTTGTACTCTAAGTTTCCCTTGAATATTTACCTAGGACAGGAATTTCTTCATCATAGTGTATGTATATACTCTGTCTTAGGAAACACCTTTAATGATTTTGTAAATTTGTGGCATTGCTTTGCATTGTTTACAAGTTTGAATTGATCCTCTATATTAAAAAAACAGTTTTCCTCTAAGAGGACCTGGCACACCAAGGGCGGTACAGCCAAATCCAACAACCTGGAGGTAGCTGTTGCCCTCACTTTACCAGGGAGGCATCAGAGATGCATATAAGTACCCCATTATCACTCATTTAGAATCCAGAAACCATATTCTTTTTTTTTTATTTTAGAAACATAAAAGTACAAAAACATATTGACAAACAGACACCCATTATCATAGAAAATAGTACAATCACAACTAATCTATAGACAAGGTGATATGGTCTCAACAGTAGTTGTTGCTTTATCCATTGATATCTTCGAATTGTAGATGTATGGACCCATATACAGACATGCAAATTTAGTC
>PVLD010013344.1:0-50959 GCA_004027595.1 Dinomys branickii | reverse complement strand
TGCCCTGGAATTAGATGGGAAGCCCCCAATGGCACTCATTGGTCTCGTGGGACCAATTTGTGGCCCTGGCTACCCCCTGGATGGATAGAAAGATGAACGTTAGGATTTGCCTGGTTACAAGGCAGGAGTGTCAAAACTATTGACAAACCTGCCAATTTACCCTGCCTACAACACCGATGGTCTAGAAGTGTGTTTCACTGGTATGATCACTTGGCCTCTATCTTTATCGCTTCCCTAGGGTTAGAAGACGTCATGCAGCACATCGAGGCCTTAACTAACTACACTCAGTGGGCCTTAAGTGACACCGCAGCTGGTCTCTCTCTCCCAAATGAAGAAGTAAAATTAATGAGGGAGGCCGTCCTCCAAAATCGGATGGCATTAGACATTCTAACAGCAGCACAAGGGGGTACCTGTGCAATTATAAAAACTGAATGCTGTGTGTACATTCCTGATCTCTCTGCTAATGTCTCAATAGCTAGTCAACATATCAGGCAACAGATCAATGATATATCAGATTCTAAAAATCCCTGGAACTTATCCTCTCTATGGGAGGCCATCACTGGCTCCTCTTGGTAAAAATCTTTGTTAACTATATTCATAATAATCTTGTTGATCTTATTATTTCGCCCATGCATACTTAATTGGCTCTTTGCCTTTGTCTCCTCCAGACTTAAAGCTATACACCTACCCAAGATGAAAACGCCTGGTGTCTATCGAGGGCCTTTAGATAGACCCTTTGGAGAGTATCTCTGACTGCCGATCAACAACTACGACCCCTTTCAGCCTGAAGAAGCCAGAGCGGTCATCGCCCGTTACTCCCTCATGGCAGTTCGGGTTACTGCTTCAGAGGGGGGAATGTTATAGGCAGCTGAGACAGATAGAAATACTATAGGCAGTCAGACAGGGCTGGGCCCTCGAAGAAGCCAACATAAAAGATAAGATGCCTGTGGGCCAGACCTCAAGACAAAAGACTAAACAAATACATCCACATACCTCCCCAGGGATGAACAGCAGGGACTGACCACCTTGAAGAGTCTTTGACCTGACCCTTACGGGAAAAGCCCCTGACCTAACCCTTGCGGGAAAAGCCCTGCTCTGCATGCCCGCTTGTTACGTGACTCGCTTTCCCATTTGATCCCAGTCCACTCAGTCTCACCTGGACAATTATACCTGTAATCTTATTGGCGGACCATAGTTTTGTCCATTTCCCCTACCTTGGACCCGCCTCACCTCATGATTTTTCCCTATAAAAGTCCCTGACAAAAAGAGAGTCGGGGGCAACCCACTCAGGCCCCCCTTCTGTCCCTCTCTTGGATAGAAGCTTTCTTTCTCTCAATAAATATTCTGCTCTTAAAAAAAATAAAAATAAAAATAAAAAATAAATAAAGCAACAAATGATCAAAGACAAGTTGTCCGAACTCTTCATGCTTTTGACTTTAAAATGATAAATAGTTAAAAACAGCAGTAGCTCAATACGGAGCTATAGCTCCTTATACTACAGCAATCTTGGACTCTATAGTTGCTAATTGGCTTACACCTATAGATGGGCAAACATTAGCCAGAGCAGCTCTTTCAGGAGGAGATTATCTCCTATGGAAATCAGAATATGTGGAAAACCGCAAAGATGCTGCTAGACGCAATGCTCAAGCAGGCAATGGGTGGAATTTTGGTATGTTAGCAGGAGAGGGTGATTTTGCCACTAATGATGCTCAGATGCACTATGATGCATTACTTTATGCACAAATCCAAGCAGCCGCTACTAGAGCATGGAGGAAGTTACCCTCTAAAGGGGACATGAGTTCTTCTCTCACTGGCATTAAACAAGGGCCGGATGAGCCTTTCACAGACTTTGTCCATCGCTTACTTACTGCAGCTGGTAGAATCTTTGGTAGCGCTGATGCAGGCACAGATTTTGTTAGACAATTGGCCTTTAAAAATGCTAATGCTGCCTGCCAGGCTGCTATTTGGCCATATAGAAAAAAGACTGATTTAACAGGCTATATGCGCCTTTGTTCTGACATTGGAACTGCTTATCAGCAAGGTCTTCCTGTAGCTGCTGCTCTACAAGGGTATACAGTCCGGCAATTCTTATCACAACAAAATAAAAACAAATGTTTTACTTGTGGAGAAACTGGTCATTTTGCCAAAAACTGTAACAAAGGTTCTATAGACAACTCTAAAACAAAGACACCAGGAATCTGTCCTAGATGCAAGAAAGGAACACACTGGTCTAAAGAGTGTAAATCAAAAAGAGATATTGAAGGCAGAAAATTAATTCCGATGCAGGGAAACGAGAATCAGGGCCAGCCCCAGGCCCCCATACCCAAACCCAGACAAATTTATGGGGCGCTCAATTTTGTTCCACAAACCAGCAATTCACAAAACAACAACCATCCATTTCAGACCTCTGCAGAGCCACAGCAGGAAGCGCAGGATTGGACCTCAGTTCCACCACCCACACAGTATTAACACCTGAAATGGGGGTTCAGGCTCCCCCTACAGAAATTTTTGGACCTCTACTGGAGGGTACTTTTGCTCTCATAATAGGTCGTAGTAGTTCTACTCTTAATGGAGTACAAGTGTTCCCAGAAGTTATAGATAATGACTATACAGGTGAAATTAAGGTTATGACATCCTCTCCTAAATTTATTAGTACTATACAAACAGGACAACGATTCGCACAATTGTTACTTCTGCCTCTAATTCAGATACCTAATAAAATTGTCTCACAACAGAGAGGTAATAAAGGATTTGGCTCATCAGTTATATATTGGGCAAAAATTATTTCTACACAAAAACCTTTCATGACTCTATGGTTGGATGGTAAAGAATTCTCTGGATTGATTGATACAGGTGCTGATGTTACTATTATTAAGAAAGAAGATTGGCCTAAGGCTTGGCCTTTAGACATCACTTTGACTCACCTACAGGGCATAGGACAAAGTCAAAACCCAGAAAAAAGTTCAAAATTATTAACTTGGAAAGATTTGGAAGGGAATAAAGGCACTATACAACCTTACGTTATAGCTGGTTTACCAGTGAATTTATAGGGAAGAGATTTATTATCTCAACTTGGTATGATTATGGAAAGCCCTAATGATGTAGTTACTGCTCAAATGTCAAAAAGTGGATTTGTGCCTGGTCAAGGCCTAGGTAAGGATAATACTAAAATAACAGCACCTATAACAGCTACATGGCTATCTGAGGAGCCTATATGGGTCGATTAATGGCCTCTAACTTCTACAAAATTAGTGGCTGCACAACAGCTGGTACAGGAGCAGCTTGACGCTGGCCATATAATTCCTAACAACTCACCTGGGAATACTCCTATTTTTGTCATAAAAAAGAAATCAGGTAAATGGTGATTGTTGCAAGATCTTAGGGCAATAAATAAAACCATGATGTTAATGGGTGCTTTGCAACCAGGTCTTCCTTCACCTGTTGCTATACCTTTAGGTTATTTCAAAATCATAATAGATGTAAAGATTGTTTTTTCACCATACCTTTACACCCGGATGATCAAAAACGTTTTGCCTTTAGCCTACCCGCTATTAACTTTATTTTATTTTTTATATATATATTTTTTTTATTTAAAAAAAAAGTACAAAAACATATTGACAAACAGACACCAATTAGCATAAAAAATATTACAATCACAACTGATCTATAGACAAGGTGATATGGTCTCAACAGTGGTTATTGTTTTATCCATTGATATCTTCGAAGTGTAAATATATGAACCCATATACAGACATGCAAATTTAGTCAGACAATTAATCCTCTCAACAACAGAAAAAACACAAAAACCAAAAATCCAAAGACAAAAAACAAAACAGGCTAACGACAACAACAGCAACAACAACAACCACAAAAAAACACCAATAGTTGCTGCTTTACATATTGATATCTTCGAAGTGTGTGTTCGCTATTAACTTTAGAGAGCCTAAAAAGGTTATTGAGCCATATTATCAAGCAGTATCTGATCTCATAATCTTAGGTAGAGAACAAAGAAGATGTTATTTTGGTAAAACACCAGATGTCATTATACAGCCTTATACTAAAAATCAAATTAATTGGCTTATGCAAACTACTGCGTTTTGGCCTATTGCTTTGGCCTCCTACATGGGGCTCTTAGATAATCATTATCCTTCAAACAAGTTCATTGATTTTGCCAATAAGCGTAAATTTGCTTTCTCCAGAGTCACCTCACTTCATCCATTAAAAGATGCCCTGTTAATATCTACTAATGACACAAATTCTTCTAACACATTACCATAATATAACTAAAGATAATACTACAAGATTGGACAAATACATACCAATTTAACTTTTGAGGAACTAAACCTGACAACCTGGGTAAAAGAAAACAAAATACAAACAATAATACATGCTTATTCGTCTGTTAATCTGACTTATACTTCTAGTGTTAATCTTTCTTGTTGTATTACTGATTTAAAACTCATATTACTTCTTCTGATTATAAAACAACAAATTCAGTCTTGTAATATATCTAATGCTCTACATAAACTATACATTTGATATATTATTTTATTAGGAGCTCTATTAGGATTACTGTATATGTGCTGTTGTGACTCTTGTATGTATATAAAGGTAAAACGGATGTACAATGATTTATTGCAAGCTCGCTTTTCATATTCATATGTACAAAAAAAAGTCTAGGACCAACTGTCAGAAAAAAAAAAATAATTGTTGTTGTTAAGAGTCTTGTTTGTGTCCTTAAAAACTGAGAAAACCCAAGAGTTGAGATTCTGTTCAGCCAGAGAGCTCCTGGCGGATACAGAATGTTCCCGAGAATGAGCGGTCTGGCCAACTGCCCATTCTCACCTAATGGCCTTCAGTGATTGTTTTGGGTGCCAGGTTGACAAGGACATAAACAATAAAATAATAAAGTTTGATACAAACTCTATTATATAATTGGTCATATAATAAAAAGTTCAAGTATTTCTTAAAACCAAACATTACAATTTTAAACGAACAGCTCTTCTGCTCAATTGACAAAATTATGTGCATTTTTTCTGACTTCTTTAATCGGTCACTTAATATTTATACAGACAGCACATACATTGCACATTCTGTTCCCCTACTTGAGACTGCTGTCAAATAAAAACTGTTTCTAATGCTGGAAACGTATTTCGACAATTACAAATGCTTATTATCAAGAGAACTCAACCTTTTTCATTGGACATTTACATGCTCACTCTGGATTGCCAGGACCTTTAGTCAAAGGCGATCATAAGGCTGACTTAGCTACTCACTTAAATACGGTTCATTTCTTAGTTGCTATTGCTTCTACTGTTAGTACTGATAAAGTTACCTTAGCACATAAAAGCCATCAATTACATCATCTTAATGCACAAACCCTTCGACATTTACATAATATTACTAGAGAACAGGCTAGACAAATGTCAAAAATTGTCCTTCTTGTGCCATATACCTTCCAACTCCCCATCTTGGAGTTAATCCTATAGGACTAATTCCTAATGCATTATGGCAGATGGATGTTACTCACATTCCTGAATTTGGTAACCTCAAATAGGTTCATGTAATTATAGACACTTTTAGTGGTTTTATTTTTGCTTCTCTCCAAACTGGTGAGGCTACTAAACATGTAATAAATCATATGTTAACTACTCATCAGTCTTAGGATGTCCACAACAATTAAAAATGGATAACAGTCCTGGTTATACTAGTTCAACCTTTACTTGATTTTACAAACACCTTAGTATTCAACATATTACAGGTATACCTTATAAACCTCAAGGTCAAGGAATAGTAGAAAGAGCACATCTTTCTATAAAACTTAATATAAATAAAATAAAAACGGGGGAATGGTATCTCATAAGGGGATCACCAAGAAATATTCTTTCTCATGCTTTATTTATTCTCAATTTTTAAAATTTGGATGCCAACGGACAATCAGCAGCTACTCACTTCTGGCATACAAAAACACAAAACCAGTTTGTTTCTGTACTATGGAAGGATCCTATAACTAATTCATGGCATGGTCCAGATCCAGTCCTCATCTGGGGCCGAAAATTAGTATGTGTATACTTCAAAGAAATAAAATCTGAAAGATGGTTACCAGAATGATTGGTAAAACAGATAGACTATAAACAACAAGTACAGGGCAAACTTAATGATGATTCCAGGGACGAAGAATCGCCCTGAGAATTTTCCTTATTTTTATTTTTCAGATAATGAATTCCAAAACTTGGATTTTAACATTGGGAGTACTAATCACCTCATGGCAACTTTCTGATGGAGGATTAAGGGCGAGAGTCGTGGCATACAGACAAGAGATGTTGGTGCTCCATGTGATTGTGGAGGAGGCACTTTTACAACAACAATCAAACCTGCATTATACGCCAGCTATGCAGATTGTGGTAATAAAATATCTTATTTAACATATATTAATACCATAAATGGACCTTACTTACAAAATTACAAATGCTATCATAAGCCTCCAGTGATATCCTATGGCCAACCAGGACTATGTCCTACAGAATGTACTACTTATTATGCCATAATGCATTCTTCCTGTTATGAATCAGTTCAAGAATGCACAGGAATAGATAATAATACATATTTTACAGCCATATTACAATACACTGCCACTAATGCTCTTGGAGATGACTGGTCTAATGTTTCATGGATTCTAAAAAGCCGTAAATATATTCAGGCTTCATGCAATGGCACCCCAGGTAAGCCGGTGTGCTGGAACAAAACTGCCCCGTTACATATTTCCGATGGTGGCGGACCACAAGACAAAGTTAGAGAAATTAAGGTACAAAGACAAATGGAGAAAGTTATAAAACAGATATCTTTAGAAACCAATCATCACACTCTGACACTTTCTAAATCACAAAAAATTGATTTAAACATTCAAACTTCAGATATTCTAACGGCTACTTTAATGGCCCTTAATGTGTCTAATCCTAACTTAGCTAAACAATGTTGGCTGTGCATGACTCAAGGTACTCTCATCCCTCTCGCCATTCCATCAAATTTCACTCTAAACAGTGTTATAACCCCTACACATCCTAACTGCACTGTAGGTCTACCATTTAAAATTCAACCTTTAGCTGTTATATTTACCTCCTGTATATAAAGAAGTTTTCAAAATAACAAGTATGCAGTTGATGTTGGATTCGTTACTTTTACTGATTGTACTCAAATAATTACTTATAGTTCCTCTATTTGCCTTTCAAGAGGACAAATATTCATATGTGGAGGAAATCTAGCTTTTACCTTTTTACCTGATAATTGGACAGGATTCTTTGTTATAGCTACCTTATTACCTGATATAGAAATTGTACCTAGAGATGAACCTATTCCCACTCCCAGCCTTGATTATGCTATAGGTCACACTAGAAGAGTTAAAAGAGTAGTTCAATTTACTCCTTTATTAGTAGGATTAGGAATTTCGGGAGCTCTAGTCACAGGTTCAACAGGGGTAGGAGTTGCTGTACATTCTTATAACAAACTCTCTAATCAACTAATTGATGATATCCAAGCTTTGTCTAGCACTATTCAGAATATTCAAGATCAGATAGATTCTTTGGCGGAGGTAGTCCTCCAAAATAGAAGATGATCAGATGTTTTAACTGCAGAACAGGGAGGGATTTGTTTGGCTTTACAGGAACGCTGTTGCTTCTATGCAAACAAGTCTGGCATCGTTCGAGACAAGATAAAGAAGCTCCAAAAAGATCTGATAAAGAGATGAAGAGAGTTATTCGAAAGTCCACTCTGGAGCGCATGGAACGGAATCCTACCCTATCTTCTCCCCCTGTTGGGACCTTTAATTGTGTTGTTACTACTTCTTTCATTTGGACCCTGTATTTTTAACAAATTTGTGGCTCTTGTTAAACAACAAGTAACTAACATAATGGATGCTATAGAAATGCGATGGATTCGGGTCCACTATCACAGGCTTGATAAAGACCTCGAGAAAGCAAATCATAACAATGCCCAATAAAACCAATGGGCTATTCTAGCTTTCTCACCTTGGTGCGCTGGACTGGATAGCCAGAGACGGGCAACTGGAGGCTCACGTGTATCACCAACCACCGCCTAAGACAGGAACTAGGCCTTTTGCTGCCTTGCTTTCCAATGACGGGTAAGGTACAAGTTGGCTCCACGTGAAAGCATCCTGACCTAAGATAGGCACAGTCCCCTCAAGGAGATTTGGTCTTTTAATAAATAAAATAAAAAGGGGGACCTGTGGGAGACCGCTGAGAGACCTGCAGTCGGCATCCATTTTGTAAACTACCAGCCATTTTGAGAGTTGAGTTCCAGTTTCCATATATGGTCAGTTTCCTGTAGATTATGTAATATCGCCTGATGCTCTGACCACCCTCGTGATATCTGGACCTCCCTCTGTTGCCTAGTTACCCGCTGACATCAATCCCCACTCCCGCACTGTATATAAACCCGAGCTTTCTGCTCAATAAACGAGACTTGATCGGAGTCCTGTCTTGTCTCCATTTCTTGTGTCCCTTGTCTCTTTTTCATCCCACTCCCCCTCTAGGGCCTTCGTTGACTGCCTGCGGGTTGGGACAAATCCCTATCATTTTGTTTTAAATCTCTATACAATTTTTATTATTTTTGTTTTGTTTTGTTTTTTTGTGTGTTGTTTTTTGTTTTTTTAGTTATCTACACAATAAGAAAGAAATTATCTTGTGGTAAGTAAAAAATGGGAAGATATACTGTCATTGTTTTAGAGCTGTATTTTCTAATGCACTAGCATACATCTTTGCATTTTCTGCAGGTGTACAATGATTGAAAACACAGATACCATGATAGATGAAGAAAAATGAGAAATACCTAAAAGGATCTTAAAACACTGATGTAGACCACATATGCAAATTTTAAATAAATTAAATGGTTTTCATGTCATTGTACCTTTTTGCTGAAATATCAAGATATTCACAGAAAAAAGCCTTTACTATAATTGAGCAATTATTGAATTTTCACACACTAAATACACATCATCATGAATGTTAATGAAAGAAATGTGCCTTAAATAATATCTCAGATATCATTTAGCTATAATTATTTATTCATCCCAATAAATAATTACCATTCTGACATATAAAAACATGTATTGGTGTTGCTACTTTAATATATTTAATATTTTAGTATGTTTAACATTAATAGTTTTATGTGTTTAATATTATAAAAAAATTCATTCAATATATTTTTGAGCTGTATTTGTTCAACAGTATGATTCAGAGATTTATCTAGATTGATAGGTACAGCTATAAATCCCTTCAATGTATTTTGTGTCAAACTTTGTTTCCAAAATTGTCCCTGACATTTTCTCTCGGCCCATATGATCTCTTGGATGTCCACTTTGTCTTTTTGTATACACCCAAAATCCAATTTCCCTCCTCTCAGGTCATGCTGACCTGAATGGCAACCCATAATTTGTTTAATGAACAGGGCATGACGTGGCATCCGAGGCTAGGTCAGAAATATTGGAGTTTTAAGCTTGTTCTCTTGAATTACTATCTCTACAAATGCTGTCTGAGGATTCACCTTTTTTAATGAAGTTCTAGTACTCAGAAAATCTCAGGCAACATACATTTTGATGGGATTCCAGCAATCACAAGTGTATACCAAGCACTCAGGTGAAGAAGACCTCAGAAACTTTGGTACCAAACAATTCAAGGCATCCTCGTTGGGATTCAAGACAATGTAAGTCTGCTGTGCTTGGTCCCAATTTCTGAAGCACACTATCTGCAATTACACTGTTACTTTATACTACCATGCGTACATATAAAACAATGGACATCTGGAATATGAACCATCAGAAGTTATTATCAGTTTCAAGTTTATCATGATAAATAATATTTCAAGGAAACATATTCTCTATTATTTAAGCTGTACATTTGTGTTAGGTATATACACAGGGATAATTCATAGAACAATAATTTATTAAGATTAGGAGACAGCCAAAAATTTTTCCAAATATATCTAAAAATTGACATTCCTATGGGAAGTGTTTGCATCCTGAGTATTCAAGTCCTTCTCTGCACTTGACTATTTTACCATTTTCATTTCATTCTTCCACCAGGTGTAGAATGTTATAACATGGCAGTTTTCATTTGCATTTCTCTAAGTCTTGTGAACAAGATTTTGATATTTTCTGGCCATATGAGTATCCTCTCATAAATAGTAGCTCTTCAACTCAAGTTCCATTGAGTTCTCTTTCTTTTTCTTATTGATTCTAAGAATGTTTTATTATATATTCTGGAAATGTGTATTAAAAATTGATGTTTCTTCTCTGTGTTGCCTTTTTACTCTCTGTGATGTCTTGAATGGTCAGAAGATACTAACATTAATATAATCCATCTTATTTTTTCTTTTTAAAAATCTATGCTTAAGTTCATGTACATGTACTAACTTCTGAAATGTAATTGTCATGTACTCCAAGCATGTACTAATAAAACTAAAAATTAAAAAAAGTCTTAAGCCATAAACTTAGTCTCCTCTAGAGCTTTCTTATTCTATCCTCATATTTAGATTTTTTTCAACATATTGGACTCTGTGCGTAATGCAAGATAGAAATTGTTTGACTGAAAGAAGGAAGTTTACAGGTCCACTATTGCTTGTTTGTACCCATTGCTTATACTGAAGATACTGTCCTTTCCCAACACCCTGCAGTTGCTCTGGCATAAATTACAGTTAAGTGTAAAGATGTCATCATTGCTTAACTGTACTTTTCCAGCAAGTCCTTATCTAGTCAACCTGGGACTGTTCATTTCATATTATTCCAGAAAACTAGAGACCTGACAATGTAGTCTTCTAGTAATGATTTGCAGGACCTAGAGAAGTCTGTTTTCTCAGTTCAAAAATTGAAAGCACAAAATCTGTGGGTCTTTCATTAGCACAAGTAAGTAAGAATAAGGAGAAGAATGGATGGGGCAGAACTCTCAGTGATCTGTTCTTTTAAATAATAATTAAAAGGCATTATAACCTTACAAATTTAATACCCTGTTTTATCAAATTCAGACAAAATTCCTGACTATAGCTCAAAATATACTTCTTATTTATTTCACTTCTATTCAACTCAGTTGTATCTTTATTTATAGTTATTATTCTGAAAACAGTCAAATGTATTAATTTCCAGTATAAATAATATGTTTCTTAATCCACCCATATGTTTGCATTTATGGAGCGTGCAGAGGGCCACAGCGGTAAATCTCTACTGTGTTTCAAAATACAGCAGCACAGCAACCACCCATACTCTTTGGACTTTAGTGATATTTTTCTATAACCCTTTCGCTTCCCACACTGTCAAAAATATCACTGTCACTTTTTCAGTATTCTTACAAAGGGAAAACAGTGGCCTTATTTCATATGTCTCTTCTTTCCAAAAATATCTCATGCCCCATGGTTTACGCCTAAGACTATATCTGTATGTCTTTGTCTACACAGCACCAGCACAGTATAAGATATATACCACATACATTATATTTTAACTAGGACTGAGGTCATAGTAATATTACTTTTGAAAGTGTACTTAATTGCTCCAAAACATAATGGCATATGATTAATTACTCAGAAACATAATGAGGTCCGATGAAATGTGTAGTTACAAATTGCAAACAAACGATCTACAGGAATCATATTACAAAAATCATGGCCCTGCTTAATATTCAGCCTATGCTTAAAACTTCTTATTGCTTTCGAGGGAAAAGGGGTTCATGTTTAATTTCTGCTTTCCAGACTTATTTACAAATTGATCGGCTTTGTTCCTGATAATTTACTCTTTAACATTGAACAGGGATTAACAGAACAGTAAAATCTCACTGAGAGTCACGGTTCCAATGCACATGGCCCTTCATTAATCTAGACATTCTCTTTCAGTTTCTTGGAAAGAATTTTATTCATCTGTACTTACTAAATATAATAAGAACGTTCACCTCAACCAAGACTCACACAACTCCTTCTGAAAATATTATCTTAGAAAGCATTCTTAAAATTTGTGTAGGCTGGCTGGTAAACTTAATAAATATTGAAGGCTTTTCTCTCAAATTGCACATGTTCACAAGTTTAAATTTTGCAGTTTAGTAGCTTCAGCCAAGTAGAAAACCTGTGAGGCACAGAATGTCAGTACTTTTACAATCTAATCAGGTTCTAATTTGTTCTGTAATTAAAGTATTTCCTGGGCCTCTGCAGTTATTTTTTAGCACTTTGAGGGGTAGGAAATAATCGCTGAGCTTAGCTGGCACACAGCAGTGCTGAACACAGTGCTATTTAATAAATTCTCAACTAATTAATAAGCATCAGTTACTCTGCAAACTGTGCACACCAAACTCATGAAGCATCAGAGAAAATCAGAGGAATAGGTGCTGAGAGACAACAGGACTTAGAACAGAAACTGCCAGGTAACATCGTCAGCCCTAACTCACTTAGGCAGTCATTCAGTTTCACTTCTAAATTATGGTTTTAACTCTACAAATACTCGAGTAGGGATAGAAAATGAAAATCAAGTGCTAAATGTATAAACTTTTCAACATGCATTACTTTAATAAAGAACGTATTATCGGATATTATATATGTGCTTTGCTAATTAGAAAAAGGAGTGTTGATTAAGTAAAATAATATGCTTAAGATTTTTTTTAAGTAATGTGAACTAGACTAAAAAGACCAATCCTACTTTAAAATGAGTATTTAGTGTGACTCGTGACTTTGCTTCTATTTTACTGATGTGATAATGGTTAAGGTAATTTTAATATTAAAGCCTAAGAAGTATGCACCCTGTGGCTCAAGGTTATCATATACAGTATAAAAATTTATATATACATTTACTAAGTGTATAACATAGGTTCAAGTAGCATCATTTGAGATGGGAACAAACTAGAAATAAGCAAACTTGTCTAACTAAACCAGAATTGATAAATTGTATATTCATTCAATGAAAATAAAACAGTGCAAAAGAATGAATTAGCAGCTTTTATAATCCAATAGATTCTCTTGACAAACAATATTTTGAAGAAAACGACTGTATGATTTCATTTGTATACAGTTTCAAATCAGGTGAAAACTATCAGAATGGAAAATAGCAGGATGATGACGGATTCTGAGTACTGGTACCCTGCTACTTTTTGACTTGAGTAGTTGTTACGGTTTTGTGTCTAGGTGTCCCCGCAAAGCCTCACGTCGTCCCAGGGAGTAGGCCTTTTGGAGGTAGCTGAATCTAGAGTCTGAGACTGATTCTTGGGCCAATGCTGGGCCTATGGGTGTGAGTACTACATGCACCCTAGAGCAGGTAGCCTGAATATAAGGGCCAGGGATTTGTCTCTCTTTGATTTTGCTGTCTTCCTCCACCGCGAATCGTTGCCCCTTTTCATGTGCCACTCTGTGTTGGAGCCAGTGGATTATGGACTGTGAGCTAAAGAAATCTTTTCACCTTTAACTTTTGGTGTTGTGGATTTTGTCTCAGTAAAGAGAAAAGTAACCAAGACATTAATTGAATACAAGAGTGTGTCCATTTTATAAACATTAATCAACTTATGTGTACTTTTCTGCTGGTAGAATTTCACTTAAGTAAAATCTGCTTCCACCAAGAATAGATGGAGCAGAGAGACATATGAAATATTACGTTACATGAAGGAAAACTTTCTCCCTGATTTTATTATTTTAATATGTACTTGGAATGTAGACTACAAATGTAAAATAGCAAATGAACCTATAATTTATCCAACATAACATCTGGTTAAGAGTTTAAAATCTAATTATGTCTAAATGACCTGTTTTCTTGATTCTAAGTATCTTGTAAGAGTTCCGTATCATTTCAGATTTTTCTGAAGATCAGTAGTGCTTAGGGATGATATGAGTGTTTCTTTACTTCTGGCTAGATGTCCTGCTTCCCTTGAATTAGTTCAATGATGGATAAACATTTTCCCGATCTGCTATATCCTAAACCAAAGACACCAGGAAAAATCCAACATGTTTAATCATCCCCTAAAAAAAGGAAATATATCCCTAAAACTCCTTCATTTACCACACTTTGCTAAAATTTCACTATTAGGAGAGAGACTATTGCTAAAATTTAAACATTTTTATCCAAAATTTTGCTAGAGTCTTCAGCCACCCTGTATCTTAATTTTGCTCTTTTACTGCACCCTTTCCTCCTCCTCCAAATTTTTCTTCTCCTCTTATTCCTCAAAAGAAAATGAAGGGAGGGAGGAAGAAGTGAAGAAGTGGATGGTAAAGGCAAGGGAACGCTGCTTACCTTTGATTTTCCCATGTGACTCAATTCACCTCTCTAGGTTCCTCCCTATGGATCCTTCACGTTTCCCTCCAAAGATCTCATAGATTTCACTGAAGTAGTCAGTGTTCATGTGGATACACATGTTCCCTAATAGATAGTCCTTTATTTTATATCTCATTTTTTAAAATCAAGTTGAATGGAAAGAAGTAATAAAAATATTCTATAAACATGTACTATATACCAATATAAGAGAGCAAAGGAAGCTATAAGCTGCTTAATTTTAAAAAGAAAGATTTTATTTTCTGCATTTTTATTTGATATAGTAAATCCAAAGCTAATTCCTAATAAGACAATTCACTATTTCAACAACACAAAAAAATGACTACAGATGAGTAATACATGTTGAAAAGTGTTCTATTATTAGAATACTCTTTATATAAAGCAAAATGTTTCTTTCCATTATTCTAAAAATTTATATTCATTCACAGACTCCTGAGTCTTTGTATATAATTACATATAAGCTCACAATTTCCTACTAATAAGAGCAGAAGAATAAAAGGCATAATAATATATCACTTTTTATAATATTTAATCATTACTTAAATGTACTTATTTGAATGCATATAATATTTTTGGAGAAAAGGTATGACACATAAGGAAACATTTATTCTGCAAATTTAGTCTTCACAATTAAATAAATACTCCTAGAGAAAAGCATTTACTCACTGGGGTTTAACCACATAGTCACAGATTCTCTAGTACTTATCTGTGTATGTCTGTGAGTGAGAAGAGATTTTTAAATGTAATTTTAAAGTAGAAAATTAATATTCGTATTTCAAAAGTTAATTATATGAAGTACAAAATATTTATTTGACTTATCAAAGCCTAGTAATTAATAATACTGTGAGCAAGTTATTCCTTCATGTCACAGTTCCCACAGAACACTTTACATTTTCATACAACTTGATACACTCTCAAATCATAAAATTGTGTAACTGATTATAAGGTAAACTTTTGAGACAGTGTTATGGCTTGTGTCTAGATATACCCTCCAAAGCATCATGAGGTCATAATAGGGTTTTCACAGGTGGCTGGATCTAGAGTATGGAATGGAATCATGGTGAATTGCTAGTATCCAAAGCATTAGGATTAAAGATGTGAATGCTCCCCACCGTAAGTGTCTTGATTATTTTTTCTCTCGTTGCTGAGACAAAAAATACTCAATGTACAAAATGAAGAAAGGAAAGGTTTATTTAGCTCACAGGTTGTGGAGGTTTCAGTCCATACTTGGCTTGCTCCAAGGCAGGGTGGCACATGGCAGAGGGCAACAGTTCACAGCAGCAGAACAGCAAAGCAACCAGAGCCAAAGGGAGGAGTGGCAGACGGAGCAAGCCTCTTTCCCTCCCTTACATTGTAAGCAGGCTACCCACACGCAGGAGGCAGGCAGCACTCACATAGTCTCCATGCCCTCCTCTTGCACAGACTCAGGATGTACACAAAGTAAGCACCCTCCCTCCCTGCTGAATCACTCAGCCAAACCTCTAGACTCCCCAAGCTGGCACAGCGTATCGACCATAACATTAAGTAACCTGGATAAGAGATAGAGCTGTGGTCAGTCCTTGCTTGCTTTGCTGCCTTCGTCCTGCCATGAGCTGTTTCTCCGCTGTAATACCCATGCGTCAGGCCACCCTGTTGTGGAGCCAGATGATAGACTCAAACCTCTACAAACTGTGAGCTAAATACGCCTCCCATTTCTTTCATTTTTTCCAAATCTGCTATATCAGTGCATCTAGTTTCAAAATTCTGCAGAATATGCAAATACCTTTTAAAAAGAATTTAAACAGTATTCTGAGTTGAATATTTAGCATCTG
Source organism: Dinomys branickii (assembly GCA_004027595.1). Lineage (NCBI taxonomy): Eukaryota > Metazoa > Chordata > Mammalia > Rodentia > Dinomyidae > Dinomys > Dinomys branickii. The sequence continues at coordinate 34,846 of PVLD010013344.1, read as the reverse complement.
ATAACTCTGATATTTAAGGTGTGGGTATGTCTATGTCCACTGCCTTTTTCAAAAAGCTGATTTTCATTCATGGTCTAGTTTTTTTTTTTTTAATAAGATCCAAGTTTTTGTTGAAAACATTTTGTGAAAATACTTTCAGGCCTAGGATAGTTTACATATCTAGAAAGCAGCACATTGAATATTTTGTATTTTTAGTTGTTTTTAGCCAGAGGGTTTGTCTGAATATACAGTACCAGTCTAGTACAATGCAAAAAATGGAGGAACTTGTGCCATTAACTCTTAATTATCTTTCAAATAAAGATAAAATTCTCATTAAACATGGATACTGAATGTATTGAGTTATATTTTAGCTAATTTTTAAAGATTTAATACTGCTTTGTATTCTGTGGGAAGCATAGGGAAAATAAATCTCTGTAGCTTTCCTTTATTTGTTCTTGCTTTGTGTGTATGTGTGTGTGTGTGTGTGTGTGTGTGTGTTTTACTGATGACTGAACTAAGAGCTTTCACCATGAGTTATATCCTATGTCTTTTATTTTAACATTGAAATTCTGTTTCACCAAGTTACTAAATTGCCCAAACTGGCAATCCTCCTAACTCAGCCTCCCAGAGTGCTGGGATTATAGGCATGTGCTACCAGGACCAGATTATTTCTCTTGCTTTTTAAAATTACTTTTCTTCTATCTCTTCTTTGGGACATAATTTTATATCCCTTTTTATATTCTACATTTTAAAATATTTGTTCTTAATATTCTCATTTACCCTCTTCTCTGTTGTCTTTGTTCAGTAGGTTGGTTAAACCTGTTAGGGCTTCATTAAAAGGATTCCCAGGCAAAGTCGCAAGTACTTATTTACTTTCTGGGCAAGAGAAAAATTCCTTTTTTATGTGTTTTGACACAAGATCTCATTGTGTTTCCCAGGTACTCTTGTGTTCCAGTGATCCTCCTGCCTCTAGCCAACTAAGCAGCTTGGACTACATGCAGTCTCCTTGTGTCTAGTGAAAAATCCTGCTTTTTAAATGAATATTGAAGACAACACTGTGAGGAAGCACAAGTGCACAAGTGAGAAAAAATCTCCACAATGGAGAAGGCTTTGCTTGTTTAATGTACATAAATGCTGATACTAGAAGAACACACATAATTACTTGGTAGGTTTATTAAAGATTTTGAACACATGATCTAGCCAAGTTAATGGATTTAAGTGCTTGTAGCAGTATTTACAATGTTTTATTTCATTTTAAAAGTTCACAAATACACCACCGGCACTGAACTCATTCATCACTAGTTTCTTTAGAGAAAGCCGTGCATGAAATAAATGGAGGAAGGGTGAAGCTTGAAAATTTATTTCTGCTTATTCTGAACAAGTGAGGTGGAACAGAATGGATGAGTAATGAAGATATCTGCGCTCATAATTTGCAGATTAGAAAAGTGAAGTAAAAAATGATAAAATCAAGGAAAATCCCAGACTGGCTCAGAGTAAGGTCTGTATAATTAAGGGACAGTTGTGAAATAATACAAATGCTACCGCTATTTTTCTGCTTTGTACCCCAGATATACTATTTAACTTTGGTTTCTTTGTCTGTAGAACAGGAGTAAGATCCTCATCTTTTAAACTATTAAAAAATCTAAAAATTACATATGTAAAACATTAAACATATAAATACTTGAGAATTCGTACTTCCTGTTTTTAGCACAGAATTTCAATCTTCACACTATTTCATGAGTGAAAATCTCATCATTTAAAATTATACTAAATTAAGTTGTGTTTCATTTATTTGAATAATTGCTTACTAAATTCATACAGTATATTATGAGCCATTGCAGGCACTGTGGGGCACTCAGAACTACTAGAAGTTGCACAAGCAACACGCCTTGTCTGAGTACAGAATAAATAACTTACTCTTATGCATGCTACCAGATTACAATCTGCGTAGTTATTATTTATAAAGATTGATGGAATGCCTTCTTAAAGTTCAATATCCTGTGCTAAGAAAGGTCACTAGAGATTAAACTATGTGAGCAGAGCAAAAGTTGGATTCATACACAAATATAAACATGTGCATGTTCAGGTTGGCAAAGAAGGGAGAGATTACAGAGAAGAAGGTAAAATTAATTATGTTCAACAAATACTAATTGAGCACTTATTCTGAGCTGGGTGCTAAGTAGAACTAAGTGCTGCTTTAAAGAGACTTACAGTACAGTTAGGATTATAGACACTCGACAGATGAATGTGTGTGTGTTCTCTGATAGGAAGAGAGTATGTTCATGTAGTTCCTCTCCCACCAGTCCCCAACAGGAACAGAACAATTTGTCTAATCCGAGGTAGAGCACAGGGTACATGCCCACAGGTGTTTTTAGCCCAAAAAAGCCCCCCTCCACAAAAGAAACATCTTCAAGGTATCCACCTGCCTTTCCAGCTACAGAACACAAGGAGGTGAGCCCCAGAAGCAAGACCTTTGAGTTTTTGTTTTAATTTTTGTTAATTACTTATTGGTATGCTCATTCAATTATCTTCAAAAATATTTGAGTGAACCTGCTGTCTTTCAGTACCATAATAAGTTTTACAGAACTTGTTAATCGGTAGCTCTTCTTTCATAAAACTTGGATTTGCTATTTGTTGCAACATTCAGATGCCTTGCTCACTGATACTTTTAAAAATTACAAAGACAAAGGTTTTTCTCTAAACTCATCACTTTCACCACCATATCTTATCTTCTGACCTGGATTCCACTGTTTTCTAGTATCTTCTAACACTTACTACAATCTGTACTGAAGAAATGTGAGAATCAAACCCAGTGTTGGCTGATTTATTCTCCGGAGACTTACTGCATATGTATTTTTTTTATTTTAAAGACTAAAACTAACAAAACAACAGCAATGAATACAAAATCAAAACAACACAAAAACAACAAAAATGATACATGACCTTAAAACAAAATGATAGGAATTAACAATGGTAGCTACGTTACATACTGTTATCTTCAACGAACTTGCTCAGTGCACCAGACCTGAGAATGTAAGATTGATCAGACAGTCAAACACAGTAACAAGTGATAAAAAAGCAACATGGAAATGATGCAGAGCTTCACCATACAAGGTGGTAGGAGTGCAACAAAGGTTCTTGTTTTGCATAATGTTGTTTTCAGATCAGTCGTTCTGATTACCAAACTACAGCCATCAGCAATACACCTATCCTAGCTATCCTTGTATATACACATAAATTTTGCTTTTTATTTTAAAGAGAAAAGAAAAAAACAAAATAATAAAAACAAATACATACACAAAACAGCACAGAGAACAATAAAAATGATACAGAATTTCAAAACAAGGTGATAGGATATTAACAATGCTTGTTATATTACATAATGTTATCTTCAAAATGGTTACACAGATAACCAGATATAGGCATGGAAGATTGATCAAACAATTACACATTAATACTTTGAACGCTCAGATGTGAAATCCCAGGATAAATTGATTTTAAATATATAAAGTTTTTTCCCATATTTTGCTTTCCCATTACTGTTCAAACCAGGATATTACCTAAGTTAAGACCTGCAATGAATCTAAAAGTTTTACCTAGTTTTTTAGACAGTAGGAGGAATTCAGTGAAGATGTGAAAAGCATGAAATATTTTAGGTCTTTTAGTAATATCTACCTAAAACAAATCTGTTGTTCATTCCCAACATTGCCCTTAACTTCTAAACCTCCCCACCCCCAATTCTCTAAGACATCATTATCCAAAGAATTGATAACATTTATGTATTGTGATTAAACTATAATTTTACAATTCCAAAGTATGGTTAATATTTATGTATGGTGATTTCTTTAATTCATATATATGCCTATAAGAAACCTATGTTAATAAAGTTCCACTTTGTTTTGATGATGCTCAAAGTGTGGACCAGAGCTCCCCCAAAGTGAACCAAAACCATTCTCAGTGCCAACGAACTCCTGAGCTCCTTGGTGGATGTAAATATTATTATTGAAAAAATTCACTAATAATTTCTATTTGTTATAAGTGGTGAGTAAAAACTGGCTAGTAATCGTAAGTATCAGCTAAATCTAAAATAATAAAAATTTAAAATATTAGGTGTATTCCAACCTTCTTGAGAGTTTGTATTTATATTCACAGACAAATTTTATTATATATAATTTTATGTTTTGAAGTATAGGAATATTATGGAGTGGCTAAGTCTATATGTAGTGGATTGATAACTAGTGGGCAACTTATAACCTCCAGCTGAAGTAAGCACAGTGCTGGGTATGGGAGGTGCACCTGGGGACTGTTGGCAGCAGAGTAAGAGGCAGAACTGCAGAAGGAGAAGTTATGGCTTTGGGGAGCGAAGAAAGGCTGTTGCAGCTGATAGAAGCTCTTGGTTGTTTTGCGGAAGCTCGTCATGCTGTCTTTCCGGTTAACTTGGCTGTTTTCATCCTCCGAAGAGCTCAGGAGCTTGTTGGCACTGAGAATGGCTTTGGTTCCCTTTGGGGGAACTCCGGTCCTCACGCTGAGCATCGCTTCCTGGCTCCAGAGGGGAAGATGGTGCACTGCAGATCTCCAGGAGAAGCTTGCTGTGTTGGCTTCCCTGATGGGAACTTGGCCATCTTGATCATTGGAGGAGCTCAGGACCTCACTGTTACTGAGGGTGGCTGTGGTATCTTTCGGGGAGCTCTGGTTCTTCTGAGCATCACTTCCTGGATCCAGTGCAGATCCCTCAGCCTGCTAGCACAGATCCTTCATACTGCTGTCACAGACTTTCTAGATTCCACCACTGACCTGTGGGCCTTTGCAGTGCAGATCCGTGAAACAGGCCTGCATGAGATATTGTTATGGGCTCTGGGCTTCTAGTTGGATTCATGGGAAGCACTGTTATGAGCTCTGGGACTTACACTGGACTCATCTAGGACATTATCTTGGGATCCAGGCCCTCAGCTGGATTCTTGTTCTATGTTGTGTGGACAGATTTCCTGCACTCTTTTGTATATCATTCTTTGGGTGACTATTATTAATAATCATATAAAGTGTGTGTCCTCTATTATACATAGCTTTCCTTGCAAAATAACCCCCCAAACCAACACACTATATAATTAACTTAAACTTCACCTCTCATAGTCATCACTATTGTGGTAAGAGGAAAAACATTCACCATCTTGCTCTATTATTTTTATGGATACATTATATTGTTATTAAGTATTGCTACTGTGCAGTACGATAGACCTCTTGAATCATGCCTCATATCCCACTGTAATGCCCTATGCATTGATCAAAATGTCCCCAACCTGCCTTCTTATCCATGTTAATAGTACAACCTACAAAATCTTAAACAACTACATGGAATTCATACACATCAGATCACAAACATTACATCTTAGTGTTACTTACATCTTCATGAGAATATATATTGAACTTTTCCCATGACAATGACAGGTCTTTTACTCTGGTGATTTTTTTTTAGCATTTTATGTAGCTTGCTTTTATTCCTCTTAGAAATTTTATGTTTTGCATAATTGATTTCAATGGTTCATCATTGTTTCTTTGATGAAACATTTCCTAAGCATACCTGATTAGTGAATTTAATGCTTAAGATACAGAGCTATGCCTCAGAATATCTTTGAAAAAATTAGAAATGAACATAAGATGAAATTATAAGCTCTTCATTTCCATGCAGGAAATATAAGGCCTGCAAATCTACCAACTTGAGCAGGAAAGCATTAGAATAGTTAGAGTGCAATTACAAGATATAAAAACACTTAATGTAAACAGCGGTACTAATATATCTCAAAGTAATAAGCTATTGTAACCAGGAGGGTGGACTCTGTTAGCTGAAAAACAAACAGATAAGGGGACAACAACTTGACACCGTTTATCTAGCCCTCTACAGTTCTAAGACATTACAATCACTCTACCAGGGTTATCGAAAATCCAGTGAAAGTTTTAATAAAATTACATTATGATAAACACATTTCCATTAATCCCCTTTAGAATACAACCCCTCGCCTCAAATGCACGTGTCCCATCATTCCTGCCACTTTTCGAAGCAGCTCAGGAAGTCCTCCTCTGTGCCTTTTGTTTCATAGTATGGCTGCCTCAGCATCCACAATCAATTCAAAGTGTTTACCTCTTGTGTTTGTTTGGGGTTTTTGCAAAGAGAAACAATATAATCTGCAGGACACATATTTTATATGATTATTCATAGTAGTCACTCAAAGAATCATACACAAGAGAATGCAGGAAATCTGTCCACACACTAAAGACCAAGGAATCTTGACCAGCTGCAAGCCTGGATCCCACAATAATGTCCTGCATGAGTCCAACAGAAGACCAGAAGACCTAAAGCCCATAGCAATGCCTCTGATGAATCCAACTGGAGGCACAGAGTCCACGACAATGTCTCACACAGGCCTATTTCATGGATCTGCACTGGGAAGGTCCAAAGGTCAGGGGTGGAAGCTAGGAAGTCTGTGCCAGTGGGATAAGGGATCTGTGCTAGCAGGCTGAGGGATCTGCACTGGAGCCAGGAAACGATGCTCAAAGTAAGAACCAGAGCTCCCCTGAAAGGTTCCACAGCCATCCTTAGCAGCAGTGAGGTCCTGAGCTCCTCTGATGATCCAGATGGCCAAGTTCTCATCAGGGAAGCCAACATAACAAGCTTCTTTAGGAGACTGAACAGTGCAGTATCTTCTCCTTCAGAGCCAGAAATTAATGCTCAGAGGGAGGACCAGATCTCCCCCAAAGTGAACCAAAGCCACTTTCAGTGACAACAAGGTCCTGAGCTCCTCGGAGGAGGAGGATGAAAACAGCCAAGTTCATCAGGAAAGCCAGCATGACGAGCTCCTCCAACAGAACCAACACCTTCCACCAGCTCCAACGGCCTTTCTCCACTCCCAACAGCCTCCTCCTCCTTCTCCACTTCTGCCTCTTACGCTGCTGGCAACAATGCCCAGGTGGGCCTCCCACACCCAGCACCACGCTTACTCTGTTCAGCTGCATGTTATAAGTTGACTACCAGTAGTCAATGCACTGCGTCTTTCCTGATCATTTTGACTTTGGGGAAGAACTGGAAGTCACACGGTACCAGACGGCATAAAGAAGGTGAGGGAGGACACACTGTAAGGTCTTATCAGCCGCCCATTCTCTCAAATGGCACTCAGCTGCATTCACTATTTTCTTTTTATCACTCTTCATAAAGACATTCAGGAAAGAAGACTTCCTGAACTGGTCAATGCAACTTCCCACATGCAAATGAGAGGTCAAGTTTTATGGGTTAAGTGTGTTCGGCAAGAGGGGGGACATTCTGAGGAGGATTGATGGCAATGTGTCTTTTAGTGTAACTTCTCTTATATTTAAAACACTGAGCAAATATTTTGATAATGCCTTGTCTTTTCTTAGGAGGTGAGACCTAGATGGCAAGTTTTCCACATGACAGTGTCTTCTTTTGCTCAGCTATGTTGTTTTCCAAAGCAAACTTTAAATTTCCCTTCATTCTTTACTATTTGGGCTGATAGCTTATATTTTAATCTTCTGAGTCTTAATCACTATGTATTCTGTGATTTGAAGAACGTAACTGAATGTAACCAGTCCTCCTCTATTGGTAACCAAGTTGAATTCAGAAGTGCTATTGAATTTCTGCATTTACACAGTGATGGGAAAACGTTTAGACACGTGGCTAATAACATGTACCCTAAGAGCATCTGCCACAGATTCTAACCAATTCTTCACTCGTATTTACAGCAAATATTTAGTACGGGCTGTGCAGTCTCATTTAATTTATTGCAACCCTGTCTGCCAAAGTTTAAGTATTTGGTTATTCAAAGAGTATAATTCCTGACTAGAATAGTGTGAGGAAACTCTGTTATCAATAAGCTTATGGAAATTTACCTCATGCAACTGAGAGGAAATACTAAGCAATGCCAGCATATTCACACTTCAGTGGCAATGGAAATCAGAAACCCATATGTTAAGAGCTAAATCAAATAAATCAAATAACTTCAATACTATATATATATATATATATATATACATACATATATATATATATATAAGATATATGGTGAAAATATATTTTATGAGAAAATTACTAATAAGTGTAATTTAAGAACAATATGAGTGAATTTTGTTCAGGTAAATGAAGATAAAGTCACATTTTCTAACAGTGATCAAAGTACTTTGCTTATGGAAAGTACATGCTAGTATCTAACATTATTAACTGGTTAAATGCACAAAATAAATGACATTTTAAAATGCTATACAGAAATGGTAAATGTTTTGCCATATTTGATGAGCTGGGCCTGTAACTGCATAGGGCTTTGCTTCTTCCAACACACTTTTCATCACAATATAGGAAAGCACCTAAAGACCAAATAGGAAAGGACACATTTTTAGTAGGACTTTTGATCTATTATAGTCTCACATCTGTCATTTTTTCATAATTTTACTTACCTTTTCTTTTTAACACAGAAGCAGAACAAATGTCTATATTTAAGCTACAACAAACAGCTAAGCAAGACTATAACTTTGCCCTAACTGTGTATTTTAAAGGAAGAGATGAAGAGGAAGAAATGTTCTTGCCCCCCAAAGCAGCCAGTGACTAATTCTCATGAGTCAATCTACAGAGCTTTGCAGAATTACTCCTGTATTCTTTGGTCCCCTCAAGCCACTATTTACACTTGTTATTTGTGATAGGAAATGACTGCCAAAGTGGTTCTTAAAATAACTTGTTTATTTCAGAAAAATGATGTAAAACTTTCCTATAAACTTGTGAAAACAAAAATAAAATTCTGAGATGCTAGATACTGCTATAGAAATATTATCTCTTGGTATTTAATTTCCTAAGATGACTTATTTATTCATCCTTGTAGTGACTATAGCAAATTACATTGTTAAATTAACAAATAGTCAAACATAAAACTAAGAAAAAGGAATATTTCCCTAAGACCTAATTGGTACAACACATCTCTGTATTAGTTTGGAGTAAGAGTCAATTGTTTTCATAGTGTTTTGCCTTTGCCAATTCCAATAACCATGAAGTAAACTATGTCAGTGTCCTGTATCTTTGTGGTGTCTGTCTCTATCTGCTTTGGCAATATGTTAAGACACTACAAAGATCAGAGAAAAAAGGAAAAGTTTAGAAGGTGCAGCCTCTGGCAATATTCATTAAAGGGCATGGCGCAAAAGTGGAAAAGCTCATCACAAAGCGACAGTGGGCACTGTGCTACAGGACTCCAGTACTCTCCTGGAAAATGTGACACCTCAGGGCACTCTTTGATTTCAGATCGCCATCCAAAGCAGGGCACCAAAGGCCAGGGAGAGCAAGAAAAATTGATCTTCTGTCAGCAGCCAAACAACCCCATAATCTTTTGCTACTTGAAAATTGTTAGGAAGCTGTGAAAACACTTAATAAAAAGGAATTTAGTACAAATATCTTTCCCAAGATTCTTCCAAGACACTCACTCTTCAGTAAAGGTCTGAGTGATGTGTGTTCATAGACAAAATAATTAGACAAAGATCAGTGTTGACAGTGCGCAAAGAACTATAAGGGGTGATCAAAATATACAGCAGATGTTTAAATATTTAAAAAATTACAGTAACAGGCACAAGGCTATGAACTGCCTTCAGAATAGTCCTGCTCACTTCAATCTGGTTTACCTATTCTCCTTGCCATTTTCTGATTGTCCCGTTTCATGAGCGCCTTTCTGAGCTATGATAAAACACACAATGAATGTTGCTGCTATGTGTCACCCAGTAGGAAGGTACACTCGTAAAAATAGTAAGGCATGTCCTTATCCCCTTGTTCACTGGACCTCACAGGACGCAACTTCTGACTCTTCTTCTATGTCAGCATGACCACGAAAGGTAAATGTTAGGAAGGGTTCAAGACACAGAGGCAGCCACTACAGTGTAACCAAAGATTCATGAGAAAACATTTCTTGAACTGCTTCATTCAAAAAGGGCATGAATGATGGGATGAGCGTGTATGAAGAGAGGGAGGGGAGATGTATGATACTGTGTCTTTTACTCTAACAATACGTTTTTTAAATTTAAGTATGGATGATATTTTGTATCAAGCTCATTTAAATGGATAATGCTCTTCAATTCTCACACTAACACCATCAAACTGATACTATTTTTTTCTCCCATTTTACAAATGATGAAAATAAGGTGAAATGAAATTAAGGGACTAGAGGTGGAGTTTAAACCATGTAGTCTGATGTTGAAGAGGATTGTTTTCTAATTATAACATGAAGGGTATCTTGGCTATTTTCTTCATTTCAGGGACACAGTACCTGACAGCTGCATGTTAAAGGAAGAAAGGTTTGTTTTGTGGAGGTGTGAGTCCATGGTTGGTTGGCTGCAAGGCAGGGCAGCTTGACAGAGAGGCATGGAAGAGGAGGACTGCACAAGGCCTGGGCTACGAGAGGCACACAATGGTCAAGGGAGAAGAAGGAGATAGATCCTTACAGCTCATGTGTCTAATGACCCATCTATCCAACAAGGCTTCACCTCCCCACCACACATTTAGCCATAAACTCATCAGTAGACTTGTCACCACCTGGAGACCCACCTATGAGAACATGGAGCTTTGAGGAACACCTACATATAAACTATAACACACTGTATCAAAGTAACATGAAAATATAACAATTCAAATCCTCCTCTCTCCAAGGTGAATTAAAGATCTTCTCTTTACTACAAATATCCCACACAAAGGTTACTTGTGATACACTTACATTGTGGAAAATGGTTATTAGAGAAAAAAGTGACTGTTTGTATTCAATACACTTGTCTTAAGAATATCATTGTATCACTGGTGTTTTCTTTATCACATAACATTCTTCAGGCAAATCTACTTGAATTATCTTTTCTCCGTTTCTTTCACAAAAGTATATAGACATTTCCTATTGGTAATATGTTATTCTTCAAGCAGATAATCTTGGAAATAGTTATGTTCTGTTGTGTTTTTGAGTAAGGTGGATCCATTAGGCACATCTTGTACATTTCCTAAGCATGACACTGTGAGTTCATACCCCAGAAGGAGTCCATTTGCTCTGTCGGAGAGGAATTCTTTCTGGTAAAAGTGGCAGCAGTTCAAAAATGTAGGGAAACAGTTTTCTAAAATTCTACTAGGAGGGAAATGTAAAGACAAGTTTGAATACTTGTGATCAGTCAAATGGATCAAAGCCAAAAAAAGTTGTTTTATGAAAAGTTGTACTAATGGATAGATTTTTTTTAAAAAACCAGATATTAAATACATTTAGGGATAATTTTTTTCAGATGTCATGTTTCATTTTATTATCTTACTAGTGATAATCAGTAGAAGAATTAACCCATTGTTTGAAATGGATTTTTCATGTTTTGTTAAAGAATCAATATTACTGTACTGTTTTCTAAAAAATGAGTATCACTAATTTAGAATGAGCCCCTGTACAAAGCTACTTCAAGCTTGTTGCAAAGAGTAAATATTTAGGTCATAACTAGGCACATTAACCACAGCATTATCTTGCCACCAAGTGGTAGTTTTTGAATTGCATTGTAGATGCCTGTGTTTTCTCACAGGTTTATGTTTGATATCATCTTGACATTTCTAAACTTGTTGAACCCGTTGTAAAAATGAAAACAAGAGAAGCTAATAATCTCTCTTTCAAAAAGCATTCAGATTCAAGAGTTCCTTATCGTAAAAGGAGTTGTTGGTTGTATTTCCCAGTTAGTTTAATTCAAATTCCATCAGGTTTTAAAATGTCCAGGATCAACCCCAGCTGATTAAGTGTGAATACTCTAAGAATTTTTATGCATAAGAAGGTAAAGTATCTTATTTTCTTCTTTCATCTGTTAAGGGTTCAATTTGGTCCCCTAAAAAGTCATGCCGAAGCCCTAAGCCCAGTACTTCTGCATGTGACATTATTTGGAGCTAGAGTTGGTGTAGATAACGATGAAGTTCCAGTACAGCGGTTCTCTCACTGAATGATTCATGTCCATGTGAGAAAAGAGAAATATGGACAAAGAGATCATACCAGAAAGCTGACAGGAAAGTACACAAGAGAAGGGCCCTGAGACGAATTAAACAGAGACCGGACAGATGCATCCACAAGCCAAGGGATGTCAGGGACTGTCTGTAGCACCAGAAGCTGAGAGAGACAAGGAAGGGTTCCTCCTTAGAGGTTTCAGAAGACTCTACTAACACCTTGGTTTCACATTTCCTCACTCCAGACCTGTGATTCAGTAAGTTTCTCTTGTCTTATGTCACTGATTCTGTGCTACTTTGTTACAGCAGCCATTAAAAAAAAACTAACTTAATTTCACTTTTAATTTAAAATGTTTGTGCTAGGTAACTAGGTAGAGCTGCTGTGGAGAATGCAAACATTTATGGAGCACTTAGTGCTATCTGAGCTCTCCCAGAGAGGAAAAACCTTTCCCAACTTGTTAGTTTGTACATTTATCTAGGGATAAAAACCAACACAGGTTTTTAGGTTGAGAAATGTTAAAGTCAAGGTTGAGTTGAGGATAAACAAAAACAGCAGCGAAGCCATGGGTGTCACCACCTGTGCTGACTAATAGGCTTGCTCCAGAGCAAGAGTGAATCTCTTCTGTTTTCATTACAAGAAGTTTTGGAAGGTGAAGCAAGGCATCATCATGCCCAGAGGTCTGTGACGTCATGGAGACCAACGGAGAGGAACACAACGTATTTGATGGTCACATTTGAACACAAAAGTTTCCAGATCCTTCAGAAGATAGCATGGGGCATGTCAGCTGGCAAGATTTTTGATGTTGTTTACGTCTTAAAGCCCAAGAAAGAATATGCAATTCAGGACTCTATGGTGGTGACCATAGAGGCAGAAGAAGTCTATGTTTAGACCAGCTGAGTGAAGGGCTCATGTGGGTCCCAAAACCTGATTTCTTCATTTCAAAATGGCTCCATACCTTGCCTCGTAGAAGAACAGAATGTGGGATAATATCCTCACCATTGGGCTGTTTACCTCCATTTGTGCTCATCACTGCTCCTGTCTTAGACTTTACACTTGATTCTGTCACTTTGGGAGCTAAAGCACTTAATTAATTCCAAACCTGGAGAAACTCTAATAACATAATTGGAAAACTTATTCCTAATCTTGGCAAGATAAATGCCACCATCTCTATGAGGTAAAGAACTTGACAGAGGCTGACTTGAGGAGATATCACATTCTTTCTATCGCATCTTTGCTGTTCACCAGGTCTGTGACACTGAGCAATTAGATTTATGAGGACAGGACTAGTTAATCAACCAATTAAAGTTCAATTAGAGAAGGAAGCTCCTTTTCTCAGTCCCATGGTTTATTTTGGCAGAGGCTTTGTATAAATATTTTCTTACCTGCTCTCTTGCTTTATAATTGAGCATACTCCTAAAGATATAGAAAGGTATATTAATAGGGAGATCACTGCACTTACATTATTTCCAGGGACTCTTGCTTTTTTTTTCTGCTATAAAGTTTGTGGAGAAAAAGGCAGTGTCACACATAGCTATTCCCGTAGGCAGTTTTCCTTGGGTCCTAATTACCTAAGCCATTAAAGGTGTTATTTTGACCATTGCCTGTGGGTATTTGTGTTAGAATTTTCAATAGAACTGAGGAAGCAGTAAAGTTCATAACCCTTACTTGCTAATACACTTACTCTAGAAACATTCCAGGATCTCTTTAGTAACATTTCTTTACACTTATTAGTATTGATTGAGTATAACCTTAGTCCAAATATTTTTAATTTTTAAATCTAAGAGGAAAAGAGCAGAATTACATATGGTTATATAACTTTGAAGTTCATTTCTCTAATCTATTAAAGTGAAATTTTAAATTCAGAATGTAACTATCATGTATGTGCCCCATATGCTGATTGTATCAGAATGCTATTAAATATTTTTTTTAAATTACTACCAATTTTAAATCGTTTAAAGGAGTCCAAGCAATAATTTGAATTAAACAACCAGGAAAATGGCAATTGTTCCAGTCCTCACACACTGATGGTTTTAAACAGCCTCTCCAGACGCTGTTAATGAGTCTGATATTAGAACAGTTTTGAATCCAACACTGAAGCATTTGTTGACTTTGGAATAGCCAGGAGTGTGTGCTTGTCTGCTTTATGTTGTTTTTCACTTCCTTAGCACAATGTCTATTTCCTTAAGATAGCTATTCAATCTAAATTTAAGTTAGTAAAATTTATAAACGGTGTTTTCTACGAGTTATATGGTTTCTCATAAGTTTTCTCATTTTAATGTTATAAAATTTTAAATGTATAGCAGCATAGAAATGTAACTGAATTAATTATTATCCTGATTTACTATATGACAATATGACATAAGTCTTCTAGTGATAAACAACATAGGTGAGAAGTTTTAAATGCAGATAGCTTTTTGTACAAAATATTCTTACACTTTATTGGAATATGAAATAGGTTTTATTCAGTGTGAACTATACTAAAAAAGAAACTGAAAATCATGTAAGTAAATTAGGATCTTTATCTCATGTTTTACTAAATGATTATTTGCTATAAAATAGCAACTTCCTAAGTCAGTTTGAGCTGATAAAATTCATTCTAAACGTAAACCACAAGCAAGTCTATGTAAATTGTATGTCATAGAGTCCTTCTGATTTTAGGCAGGCAAACTGGAGATTTAGCTTTGAAGCTCTGACTAGGAAGAGCAAGATGGTACTATTATCAATTTTCAAATATCCATTTCTCAGGAGAAAGAAAACATTACTGCTGTTCACATCTGAGAGAGAATTCCTTCTTTCAAAAATTTGCATTACCTAATGAAAGGTACAATTTAAACACATTTCAAATAAACAGCAAATCTTTAAAGTTGTTTCTGATAGAGAAAATAAGAATAACACATACTTAATATTTTTATGTGCCAAGCACGGTTTTAAACTCTGTGTATTTTAATTCCTTACATTTCTGTGGTAATTTTATGAAATAATTATTTTCAGTGTCCCTGTGTAACAGATGAAGGAACTAAAAAGAGATGTTAAGTAACTTTTCCAGTCAAGGCTGGTAAAAGGGGAAAATGGAACAACAAATTCTGGAGCTGCAAATTCACAGGAGCAATCTCCGCCTTGTCAACTGCTGTCTGAGTTAGGATGGCCTGAAACTAAAGCATCATTACTCAGTGGGGGAAGCGTCATTTAAAGGGGCCAATATAATTGTGACATTTGATTGAACACTTATTAAATACTGGGCCAGGCACTGATGTAGTCCTGGGGAAATCATGAAGCACAAGCCAGCCTTGCAAAGTGGGGCAGCAGAAGCAGGGCCTCAGAGAGAGTGCTAAGAACTCCTCACAAGCATTCTCAGTTAGCACCCTATCATGCTGTAACTTGACCCAAAGGAAAATGCTTTCTCAAAGGTGCATAAACCCTACCCGTCTATCCTCTCTTGCATAAACTCTTTGATTTAGTACGCAGATTACAAAATCTTGCTGGCCCTGAATGACCCTGAATTCAAAATGTCAGTAATGTTGCAGGGTACAAAATCAATTTTCACAATTCAGTAGCATTTCCGAGCAACCATAATGAGATTGCTGAGAAAGAAATCATGAAAGCAATCCCATTCACGATAGCTGGCATAGAATAAAATAGAAACAAATGTAAGTAAGAAAGTAAAACGCTGCTGTGATGAAAACTAAAAAGTCCTGATGGAAGAAATTGGAGAGACAAAAAAAAAAAAAAAAAAAAAAACAGAAATACAATGTTATGTTTTTGATCAAAATTTTAAGTGTCTGGAAGACCATTAGATCATAGAGGTGCCACACTCATGGTCCAGTACCCCATTAGTGAGTTCAGCACCTGAATGTGTGATTAGGAGTTGGGAGCTGCTTTGGGGGTTCATTAGGGGTGGTGGGACCTGGAAGGATGGATTCTAATCCCGGGCTCTGCTTCCCGCTCTCTACTTCCCCACTGCCGCAGAATGAGCAGCTTCCCTCATGTTCCCTGCCGTGTTCTACCTCCATGCTAATTCTATCTTGGGTCCTGCTGACCATATACTGAATTCCACAACAGTGCACTAAATTAAACACCTCCTCCTTCAAGTTCTAAGTGTTACGTATTACATTCCAGCATGGAAAAGTTGCTTAATACAGATATTCGTGTGCATGAATTGGAAGAATTAATATTGTTGGCGGTACTGGGTATCGAACTCAGGACCCTGCGCTTGCTAGGCAGGCGCTTATTCCACCGAGCTATATCCCCAGCCCCTGAATTAATATTGTTAAAATGCCCATGCTTTTGAAAGTGATTTAGAGATTTGGTGCAGTGCTCTGCCAAAATACCAGTGGCATTTTTCAAAGACCTGAAGAAACAATCTCAAAATTTATGTAGAAAAGATCCTTAACGAAAAAGGGTCAATGTTAAACTATTTCCACAGTTTCCATATGTTGGAGTCACAATTGCACACCTGGACTTTGTGTCATTAAAATTTCAACAGAAACAGATTTTCAACATTTTTCTAGTGGGCCAAAGCCTAGCTGATTATACGTATGAAATTTCCTAGCTTTTGTTCTATTTTTTGTTCTATTAAGGTGCTTCTGTGTTTCAAGAGAGTAGACTCACTTCCCTCCCAACTTGGCCAAACTGAATAACATATTTCCCTTTTTTATTTTTTTCTTTTTCTTTTTAAAGAGAAAAGAAAAAAGACAAAATAACAAAAACAAAGACAAAATCAAAGCACAAAAACTATAAAACTGTTACAGAATTTCAAAACAAGATGATAGGAAATCAGCAATGATTTTTGTATTACTTATTGTTATCTTCAAAGTAGTTGCTCAGATTACCAGATACAGGTATGCAAGATTGATCAAACAAGTAAACATTAAATGCTCCTTTCAATAAACCAATGGAAATTAGGAGTACAATTACCTTAGCCCTCTTTTGTGTGTGTGTGTGTGTGTGTGTGTGTGTGTGTGTGTATAATTTCCTTTCTTTCTTTTTTTCTTTCCCTTATCTCAGTTGTTCTTTCTTGTTAAGCAGTTTCTTGATCTTTCACTGTATCTACTATACCTTTCAGTTTTACTTACTATTTCAGGTCCTTACACTAAGAAGAAAACACGGTACTTACACATGTGGGTCTGATTTATTTTGCTTATTAGTATGGTCTCTAGTTTCATCCATATAAAAGCCTCAAGTTTATCATTCTTTAGAGTTAGTAGTATTCCATTGTATAAAAATACCACATTTTCTTATCTATTCCTCAGTTGATGGACATTAGGGATGCTTCCAAAATTTGGCTATGAAAAATTTTGCTGCTATAAACATGGATGCACATATATCACTGTGGTATATAATACTTTTAACCCTTCTGGGAAAATACCAAGAAGGGGAATGACTGGGTTAAATGAGACCTCTAATCCTAATTTTTTTAGGAATATCCTGAGTGATTTCCAAAGTGGTTGAACCAGTCTACATTGCCACCAACAGTGGAGAAGGCTTCCTTTCTCCTCACAGCACTTCTAGCATGTGTTGTTGGTTGATTTGTTGATGGTGGCCATCCTTATTGGTGCAAGATTGAATTAATTGATTTAAATTGCTTCTCTCGAATGACTGATGATGTTAAACATTTTTTCATGTATTTATTTGCCATTTGTATGTCTTCATCTGAGAAGTGTGTACTTATCTCAGATGCTCATTTTTGGATGGATTCTTTGGATTTGGGGTGTCTGAGTTTTTTCAATTTTTTATATATTCCAGATACAAATACTTTGTTAGCTAAAATGATTTTCCCACTCTGGGTTTTCTTTTCACTCTGTTGGTGATTTCTTTTGAAGTACAAACACTTTTTAATAGGATGAGATCCTAGTTGTTGAATCTTTGAAGTGTTTCCCATGAAGTCTGGGTTTTGTTTGTGAAGATTGTGCCTATCCCAATGTCTTCAAGATTTTGATCTACTTTCTGTTCCAGTAAATTTAGTGTTTCTGCTTTAATATTTAAATCTTTGATCCATTTTTACTTCAGTGCATGGTGATAGACATGCATGTAGATTTAGTCTCTGGCATGTAGAAAGCCAGCTTTTTCAGCATCATTTATTAAAGAGGCTATGTTTCTTCCAGTGAACATGTTTGGCCCCTTTGTCAAAGATAAGGTGGCTGAGTGTGTCTGAAGTTGTGTCCACATCTTCTCATCTGTTCCACTGCTTGTTAGGTCGATTTTTTGCCAGTACCATGCTGGTATTATCACAGTAACCTTGTAGTATAATTTCAAGTCATGGATTGTGATGCCTCCTGACTTGTCTTTGTTGCAGTTGTCTTTGCTATTCAAGGTCTTTCCTGGCTCCAGGTGAATTTTAGGAGTATTTTCTCTACTTCTGTGAGGTATGCTAATAATATGTTGATTGGAATTGCATTAAGTCTGTGTAAGAATGTTGGAAGTATGGCCATTTTTACTATGTCGATTCTTTCTAGCCATGAGCAAGGGATATCTTTCCATTTTCTGATATTCTCTTCAATCTCCTTTTTCAGAGCACTGTAATATTCAATATATAAGTCCTTTGTTAGACTGATTCCTAAGTATTTCATTTTTTTTTTTTTGGACGCTACTGTGAAGGGTGTGTTTTCCCTAATTTCTCTTTCAATAAGTTTGTTGTTTGTGTATAAGAATGCTATTGATTTTTCAGTATTGACTTTCTAACCAGCCACACAACTGAATTTGATTATTAAATCTAGGAGTCATTTGGTAGAGCTTTGTCCTCTAAGTAAAGTATTATGTCATCTGGAAATAATGATTATTTCACTTCAACCTTCCCTATCCTTATTCCTTTTATTTCTCTCTGTTGTCTAATTGCTCTGGCTAATATTTCCAGAACTATGTTGAAAAGGAGTTATGGTTGTGGACATCCTTGTCTTACTAATTTTAGAGTGAGAGTTTTTAGTTTTTGTTTGTTTAGTATGATGTTGACCATTGGTTTGTCATAGATGGCTTTTATCAGACTGAAGTAAAGACCATCTATTCCATGTTTCTGTAGAGTGTTTATCATAAATGAATGCTGGACTTTATCAAAAGGTTTTTCTGCATCTATTGAGATGTTCATGTGTTTTTGTCTATGGCTCTGTTGGTATTGTTTATTATATTTATTGATTTGTATATGTTGAATCATCCTGTATTTCTGGGATAAATCCTACCTGGTCATGGTGTATAATCTTCTTGATGATTTGTTGAACTGTGCTTGATAGTATCTTGTTGGGGACCACTAGAGGCTCTGAGCAGGATTTAATATTAACCAATTGGCTTTTCATAGTTACTTGGGATTTGTCTGAGTCTTAGGCACCTTGTCTGCAGACGGGCAGCTGATTCATAATAAATGAACCTCTAAGAGTCACTCCTCACTGCTGAGGCCTGTATTGGCTTGTGACACTGTGAAGCCTCAAGGACAAGGTGACTGCAGTGCAGACACCTGGCTCCCATCCCTATTAACTTCTAGGAAACTACGGCTGCAGGCATCTCAGCCCTGCTGTGAAGGCCTTCCTGGAGATAACATAGCTCTCCTAAATTAACATAATATCACTTGGAGGAGTCCTTGAAAGCATTCCCGAGTCCTGCCCAGAGTCCTGCCAAGATTTCTGCATTTTCTTCAATATTTCCCCACCTTTATTTGTAAACCTAATAAAAACAGGCGAGCCAGAACCGTCTTTAGCTAATTCAGAGAATATAGAAGGTGGAAAGGAATTAGTACCTCCTGGAAGCCCTGAAATCATATCCCATTGTCTCATTCTTTATTTACACCTTTGTCTGTGCACTCCCTTGGGAGATTGCAGGCCTGATCAGCTTGCAATAACTTAGGGTTGTTTAACTCAGTCTTTGGTAGTATTGGATAGTATTGGAGCATTTGTGCATCTATGTTCATTAGGGAGATTGGCCTCTAGTTCTCTTCTGTGGTTGTATCTTTCTCTGATCTTGGTATCAGGATAATACTTGCCTCAAGGAATGAGTTAGGGAGAATGACTTACCTTTCAATTTCCTTGAAGAGTTTGAACAGTATTAACATTATATCTTCTCTAAATTTCTTTTATTATTCCTCAGGATCTGGGCTTTATTTATTGGTAAATTTTTAATTACATTTTCAATCTCATTAATAGATACTGGGTTATTCAGAATTTTTATATCTTCTTAATTCAGCTTTGGTAATTTATGTATATCTAGGAATCTGTCCATGTCTTCTGTGTTTTCCAACCTATGAGAGTAAAGATTTTTGAAGTAGATATTGATGACCTTCTGAATTTTCAAAGGATCTGCAGTAACTTTACTTTATCATTCCTCAATGCATGAATTTGAGTCTTTCCTTTCCTTTTTATGATAAGGTTGGCTAAGGGTTTATCCATTTTATTTATTTGCTCAAAAGACCAACTCATTATTAATTCTCTGCATTGTTTTCTTGGTTTCCCTTGTGTTAATTTCTGCTCTGATCTTTATAATTTCTTCCCTTCTATGGGACTTTGGTTTGTCTTGCCCTTCTTTTACTAGAAGCTTGAGGAGAAATGTTAGATTATTTGTGCTCATTCTGTTTTCCCGATGTGAGAAAACACTGCTACAAATTTCCTTCTTGGGACTATTACCATATGTTCCAGTATGTTATGTCTGCATTTTCATTTAGTTGTAGATATTGTTTAATTTCTTCCTTTATTTCAACCTATTGATTTTTTAGGAGGGTATTATTTAATTTTCATGTGTTTTTGGAGTTTTCATACCTTTTTGGCCATTAATTTCTGATTTCATTGCACTAGGATCCGACAATATGTGTGAGATAATTACAATTCCTTTGCATTTACTTAAGCATGTTCCGTGGGCTGGTATATGGACCATTTTAGAGAATGATCCATGTGCAGGTGAGGAGAATGTGTATTCTGATGATGCAGGGTGGTCTAGAAAACACCTCCTAAGTGCATTTGTTCACAGGTTTGGTTTAGTTCTGTTATTGCTTTGCCGATTTTTTGTCTAGTTCATCTATCTCTTTTTGACAGTGGGGAATTGAGGTCTCCCACTACAATTGTGTTGTTGCTTATTTGACTTTTTATGTCTATTAATAATTGTCTTATATAGTTGGGTGCTGCTTTATTTGGTACATATGTATTTATGGTTGTTACGTCTTCCTCTTGAAGTTTCTCCCTAACAAGTATGTAATGACCTCCTTTATCCCTCTGATCACTCTTCATTTGGAGTTGACATTGTCTGCCAAAAAAAACTAGCTACTCCTGCTTTTTTCTGGGTTCCTGTTGCATGGAGGATTGTTTACCATCCTTTGATTTTCAGGCTATGAATTTCTTTTTGCATTAAATTTATTTCTTGTATAGCATATTATTGGATCTTGTTTCTCAATCCACTCTGCCAGTCTGTTTCTTTCGATTGGTGAATTGGGGCCTTTTACATTGATGGTTATAACTAATATGTATCGGCTTATCTCAGTCATGGTATTTTTCTGCTGTTGGTCCCATGTTTTCCCCTCTATTTAATTGCTTGCCTACTTGGTGGTTTCTTTCTGTTGTTGTTCTTGGAATTGTGGTCATTTTTATCTCTGTCTAGAATATCTTCTTGTACTCTTTGTAGCACTGGGTTGGTTTTCATAAATCTCTTCATTTGTTCTTAGGCATGGACATATCTTATTTCTCCACTAATTGTTAAAGATAGTTTTGCATGTTACATCAACCTGAGTTGGAAGTTGTTTTCTTTCAGGGCTTGCAATACTTTACTCCAAGCTCTTCTTCACTTGATGGTCTGTATTGAGAAGTCTGCTGTGATTCTGATGGGCTATCCTTTGTAGGTGATCTTTTTCTTTTCTCTAACAGCTTTTAATATTTTGTTCCTTTGCTGAAGTTCTCAGATCTTGATTATTATATATCTTGGTGTCATTTTGTTTTGATCAGGAATGTTTGGAGTTCTGAACGCTTCATTTATTTGTATGTCAAATTCTTTATCCACATTTGAGATGTTTTCTGCCATTATCTGTGAAGAGTTTTTTTCTCATTTATGCTCTCTCCAGCTTTCTCACTGATCCCAATCAATCTTATGTTTTTCTTTGCTTTATCTTGTAGCTGTTGGATTGATTTTTCATATTCTCTTGCTAATTTTAAGGTTTCTTTCTTTTCATTATCACCATCTGTAATTCTGTCTTCAAGATCTGAAATCCTATCCTCTCCTTGTGACCTGTTGCATAATCTTTCAATGGAGTGTTTAATCTCTTGGATTTCTATTTGGATCTGTTTCATGAATTCCATTTATTTCCTGTATTTGGCATTATTTGTTTCCATCTTTTTTCTAAGCTAATCTATTCTTTTATCTGTGTCTTCTCTAATATCTTTGATTTTAAGCATTATTCCTTTCTGTACCTGATTGTTTTTTCATAGCCTTTTCCACTTGTTTATTCACTTAGGCTGCTATCATTTCAGAATATTCTACTGTTTGATTTCCAAGTTCATCTATCTCCCTGAATTGTGGGCTTGTCCTGCGTAGACTGGGTGTCTGAGTTTGCATTTTGTTTCTACCTCTTGTCATTTTCATCTTTCTGTTTTGTTTTCTATGTTGATACTTGCCAGTTTGTTAAGATATATAGCTTTATCACTAGTATTTAGATTTTCCTAGAGGGGTCTGTTCTTCAGAGATGTCGTCTAGATGTAGGTGGTTTCTTATAACTATCCCAAGATCCTAGGCTCCCAATTTGTAAAGAAAGCAAGATTAATATTAATGAAGCAATATTAATATTTTGCTGACCTCCTAACCCTTTGTTTGTTTGTTTTGTTTTGTTTGGTACTGGGGATTGAACTCAGGACCTTGTGCTTGCTAGGCCTGTACCACTGAGCTATATCTCCAGCCCTAAGCTCCTAACCCTTTGATACTGGGCTATGGTGGTGATTATGACCTCATGTCATCACAGTGTTATCATACAGAGAAGAAAAGCTGTTTATAACCTATATGACATCCTGGCTAAAGTACAGTTTGTACAATACAGTTTGTACTACACAAACAGTACAGTATGTAGTAACACAGTTTGTAATAACAGTAGTTTAAAATTCAGCTTAACTACTGCTAAACTATGGAATCCATTAACCCGTTATCTCTGACCACAGAAGTCAACTCTAAAATTATGTAACAACCTCAAACATACACTGTGTTCTTGTATGCAGTGATTTTCCCCTCAGTCAGGTAATTTCACCTTTTGTCAGGAGAAGGGAGGTTAAGATGGTTAGGGAACAGGCTAAAACGATCAATGAGCTCAAATATAGTAGAGTCAGGTCTGGAAATTAAAGGATATCATCCAAGTTTTGGCAAACTAGAGGATGTGGGAGGGAAAGAATAAAATGGAATACAAAGGAGTAGTCTGAAAGGGCAGAAACATGTTTACTCACTTGAAAGTTTAAATTCAAGATGTAGTTGAGGAAAGAGAGAAAGTGAATCTATAGAAGAGAATGAAGAAAAGGTAGGACACCTCAACATTGAAAAAAAGAATGGAAAGAGAGAAAGAGAATAAAAATGAACCAAAGAAGAAAAAAAGGAAAGGAAAAGGAGATGAGAGAAAGAAAGCAGAAAAAGTGAAAAAGAAAGACCTCAAATACAAAAATGACTACAGAATATAGAAGAAAACAAGGAGACATGCAACCAGATGAGAGAGAGAGATCCCATCACACAAACAAGGGAGAATGAAAGTGGTAACATACGTCTGGCACTCACAGTTCTGTGACAGTGTCCACATTTAATCCTGGAAATGTGCTGGGTATGGAGCTGATCTTGGCCTCTGGATGTGGGGCCTGGAGCTGGACTTCTGCTACTGGAGTTCTCTGGAGTTCCACCACTGGCTCCTCACTGCTGTGTCAGACAATTCCACGCTGATGGTGTTGCCAGTTACTCCGCCCTCCAAGGATGTGTGTGTACCCGTGCACATGAGACCAAGCTGTTGTCCTGTTCTCAGGCCTTGGGCTTCCTGTCAGTCTGTTCAACAAAGGTGTGTGTCTTTATACTCCTCTCAAAGACACCACTGTCCCAGAGACAGTGGAGGGAGCGCAGAGCATAGACTCTCGCTCTGCTTGCAGGCCTGCACCATCCCACAGAGAGAACAGCGAGATTGCTGGGACTCATTCGGGACCCAAGCCCCACTGTCCCACAGAGAGCATCTCTTTTTATTTTTTTCTATTTAATATTCAGGTTTGAACTCAGGGCCTACACACAGAGCTATACTACCCTTCCTTTCTATTTCTTTTAAATTTTGGAGAGGGTGTCGCTCTGTCACTAAATGACCTAGGTTGGGCTCAGACAAGCCTCTCAGAGTGCTGTGATTACAGGGATGCACCATCAGACCCAGTTTCACATTTCTAATTTTATGTGCTCCTTTTGTAGTCTTAATTGCTGACAGGAGGATGGATCAAAGTAATGGAGACTCTGATTCAGGCCTCTGACCTGACTACAGGTAACATGAATAGTAAAACAAAAAATCAAGTAAAATGAACAAAAATAGGAGTATCATACTACCCTTCTTCAAAACATAAGATAAAAATAAATTAATCAAAACAGCAGTTTTGGCATAAAAAAGGCACCATCCAATGGCAAAGAACAGAGTGTAAAGAAATGGGCTGGGGATATAGCTCAGTGGAATAAGCGCTTGCCTAGCAAGCGCAGGGTCCTGAGTTCGATCCCCAGTACCGCAAAAAAAAAAAAAAAAAAAAAAAAAAAAAAAAAAAAAAAAAAAAAAAAGAGTGTAAAGAAATAATCTCAAACATTTACAGCTAATTAATTTTCACAAAGAGCACCAAAAATATATATTGGAGCAGGGACAGCCTCTTCAATCAATAGTGCCTAGAAAATAGATTATTCACATGGAGTTGAAACTTGTCCCTTATTCTTCACCCTATATAAAAAATAATTAAAACTGGAACAAGGACGTACATATAAACCAGAAATGTGAAAATACGGGGAAGAAATTCACAAGTAAAATTTCAAGACATTAATATAGCAATGATTTTCTTTATAAGACACCTCTACCTTAATTACTTTTCTTGTTACTGGGACAAAATAGCCAACAATGAAAGTCAAAGGAAGAAAGGTTTATTTAGTTCATAGTTTGTAGACGTTTCAGTCCGTTATCAGCTGGCTCCCAGTCTGGGTGCCATGGAAGACAGAACTGCAGAAGAGAAACAGCTCATGGCAGGCAGAGATTACCAAAGCAAGCCAAAAGTTGACCACAGTTCTTTCTACCCCTTATGTCTCATCAAGGGTACTTAGAGTAGGTAGCATTCACTTCCCTAATCCAAGAGCCCTTGAGACTAGTATTACCATGAGCTAATCCTAACATCACACAGCTGCTTCTGAAAAAGCCCCTTCTAGGTGTCAGGGATATAGCTCAGTGGCACAGTGCACGCTTGGAAAATGTAAATCATGAGTTCAATTCCTGGTACTGAAAAGAAAAAAATAAAAGCCCCTCTTATGACTGCATGAGGTTTTAGAGGGATATGTAGGCATAATCCATAACATCTCCTAAAGAAAAATAGACAT
The DNA here is from genome assembly GCA_004027595.1 of Dinomys branickii. Taxonomy (NCBI): domain Eukaryota; kingdom Metazoa; phylum Chordata; class Mammalia; order Rodentia; family Dinomyidae; genus Dinomys; species Dinomys branickii. The sequence continues at coordinate 9,368 of PVLD010013344.1, read as the reverse complement.
ATGGTATTACATCAAATCCAACAGTTTCTGGACAACAAGGAGGCAACCTAAAAATGTGGAAACTATTTTGCAAACTATTCATGTGAGAAAAGATTAATATCAAGAATATACAAGGAAACAGAATTCACCACCAAAATCCCACAACTAATGCAGTTGTGTAAATAATCTGATGGGCGTGTCTAAAAAGAAGAAAGTTTTAAACTACCAGGAAATTTATGAAGAAATTTCTCAGCATTATTAACCACCGGGGAAAAGCAAAGCAAAACCACCATTATGGTTTATATCTAGACGTCTCCTCAAACACTTACGCACTTATAAGTGGGTTTTTGGGAGCTGAGTGTCACGGTGTGTGACACTTGATTACCTCACTGATGAGTTTACACTCTGTGTAATCTTGAAAGATGAAGCCTGGTGGGAAGAGGTGGATGACTGTGGGAGTGGCCTGGACGGGTTTCTATCCCTCTTCCCCTCTTGATCCTTCCCCTACTTCCTGCCTACCTTATGAACTATTTCTCCTCTGCCATGAACCTCTTCTGTTACACCCTTCCTTGGAACCAGCTACCAGCTAACTATGGAGTGAAACCTATAATAGCCATGAACCAAAATAAACCTCTTTTCCTATAACATGAGGGTATTAGGTATGTTGTCCCAGGAAGGAGATAGTAACTGAAACAATCACAACAATCTTACCTCAGTTAGAATGCCCACTATCAAAAAGAAAGAAAATTGCATGTGCTGGAGAGTATATACAGAACAGAAAATTCATATTCATGTGATGAGAATAAAAATTATAATACCTGCTACGAAGGAAGGTATATAGGTTCCTTAAAACTTTTAAAGTAAATCTGGCATATAATTCAGCTATCTCACCTTAGGGTATATATCCCAAGAACATAGGATCAGCATATCAAAGGCATGGCCGTGTTTGTTGCTGCACTAATCACAAGAGATGAGATATGGAATCAGGGTAGTGGCTACTGAACTGATGAATAGATAAAGAAAATGTAGTACATATACAGAATGGGAACTTACTCAGCCTTAAAAGAAGAACATCCTATGATTAGCAGCAACATAGATAGAAACACAAGATACTATGTTAAGTGAAATGAGTCAGACACAGAAAGACAAACACTACATCTTTGTCATATATACATACTAAAAACATTGATATGAAATACAGTAGTATATTCTAGAGGTTGAGGAGTATAACAGGGCCAGGAGATATAGGGAGACTGAGTATTAATTACACAATCAAAATTAGATATGAATAATAGTTTTGGTATATCTAGTGATACTAGTTCACAATAATCCATTGTATATTTTGTGAATAACTGGAATAAGGAAGCCAGAACAAACCAAACACAAAATAATGATAGGAGATGAAATTATTAATTATCCTGATTTGGTCAGTAAACTCTGTATACATGTATTGAATTATCATATTCTCCTCATAATATGTAAAATTATTATGGATCAATCATAATTTTTAATAGTGTGAAGAATTGAAATGCCAGCTAGCCTGACTGGATTATTAACCATTGCATATGCTCATTAATTATCACACTATATCCCGTAAAAATGTACAACTAATAGTGATAGCTTTTTTTAAAGTGGGAATGTATTTTCATTTTATTTTAAAATAGATTCTTTACAATGACTTTAAAAATTTGGATTATACATCTTTATAAGCAATGTGAGTAGGACTGCCGTATAACTAAAAAATACAGTAATGTCTGGGATGAGGTAGGGGGGCAAAAATGCAAAGAAAAGAAAACCATGAAGGGACTAATCACAGGAACATGACAAAGCTGTGGACGCGCTCCACAGCAGGCTGTTTCTACCACTGAAAACTCTCAAAAGCTCCCCATCACTGAAGTAGGTGAACTCTCACATTTTCATTTTACCAACAGAAATTATAAGCTTGACAATTAGAATAAAATTGAAACAACTGAAATAAGTTATTATGAAATTCAATGTGGATTGTACTATCACAAGATTTCATTCCCTTTAGTGTTAATATGAATGTACACTAAGGAAATAAAACAGAAAAAATTGGTGTTCTTGTTGTCTCTTGTAGAACTGTATGGCCTCAAATATGTAAGAAAGTAAGTATGTATGTACAGCACATCTTACATAGTTGTGCTACTGAACTAGGTCACTTTATAGTAAGGAACAGTTGATGATTAATTGATTGATCAATTTTGCATGTCTGTATCTTTGTTCCTGAATATACACTTCGAGATTACCAATTTGTAAAGCAACAACCATTGTTGATTCCCTGTCACCTTGTCTGTAGATCAGTTTTGATTGTATTATTCTTATGCTACTTTGTGTCTGTTTGTCAATATGTCTTCGTTCTTTTACTTTTAAAATAAAAAAAAAAAAAAGAACTGTATGGCCTTTCAATGGGTAGATATTTTTAGGTATGTTCCTGAGATTCTGTGACTCTAAATACTCTCAGACCCTTACAGGATAGAAGGCATGGCTAATCCATCTTCAAACAGAGTGAGACAAAACTTTTTCCAGAAAACAGAAGAAATAGTGAGGGAGATAATGAACATGAGACGGAGATACAAGGAAGGCAGGAAGGAAGGGAAAAATCAAATAAAAAAATATGCAGTGTGTATCTAAAGTGCCCATCCCAGGCCCCATCATATAGCAGATTGTATATAGTACTAAATATACCAGATTTTTGGCTACTATGATGTGTTCCAAGACATATCACCTTTATGGCTTACATGTGCTCAGCTGCGATGCCAAAATATTGTGAGGACACTTTGCCATGTAATGTGTTTAAATTTATTTTTAATCCTATTAAGCACTAAACTATTACCCATCTACAGGCTATTCCATGAATTAGAGTTCACGGCTTATGTAGATGTTGTTATCTTAATATTCTCATTATGGGCAAATGTATTTTTGTCTGCTTTGTCAAACATAAGCAGAACAACCAAGAAATTCACTGCTATGTACATATTAGGTGCACTCTTCTGTGCTTGAGGTCTTCTGTACTTAAAGCCTAACTCCAACGTTAGGTTGTCATCCCACACTACATACAATCAGTTGGGAACCACTGGAGCTGGACATTGGTCATATGTGTGAGGGCAGGACAGACGCAAAAAGTGCCTCAAACAGTCAAGGTACCTCAGTCTTAAGAAAGACATCCTGCCTCGACAATTATGGTCATTACTTGCTAGGCAACATTACCTAACTTTGCAAGCATATAAAATAAATTCACCTAATGTTGAAGTCTATCCTCTTGCCTATCACGTAAGAGGTAACTCCACCTTACCCCAGCTATTTTCTCTTGTCTTTATTTTCTAAATCCTCAGGCTATTTTCTCAGAGGGACCACCAAGAGACCAATGAGTCCTACAGAAATCTACTTATAGGTATGAGAAATTGTAGGTATGGCCTTCACTGCACAGTCAATGTATTCAATTTTATCCAGGTCAAAAAAAAAAAAAACATAGAATGTTCTCTCTTGCTATCTGGTTTAGTGAAGCTCTGTATTGTCTCTACTTTTTTTTATAATTCTTCATTCTCTTTAATTGTTTGATCAATCTTGCATTCTTACATCTGGTCATCTGAGCAACTTCTTTGAGCATAACAATGTGTAATATAACAGCCACTGTTAATTTCCTGTCGTCTTGCTTTGAAATTCTGTATCGTTTTTGTTGTTTTTGTGTTGCTTTGTTTTTGTCTTTGTTGTTGCTATTTTGTTATTTCTTTTTTCTCTTTAAAATAAAAAAGAAGTAGAATGTTCTTTTGAAAGTATAAAGGTAAATAAGTGTAAAGTTATATAATAGTTATAATTAAAAGCAAAGAGACTAGTTGAAATGCTCAATAATGACCATTTGTTAAAAATATACTACCACTTCAAAAATGTACCACAAGGTTGCAAAACTGCAGCACACTAAAGTGAGAGTTATGTATAATTCAAGAAATAAAGAGCAAAGATTTCTTTACAGTAGTCTGAGATGAGAAAATATTCAAAATTCTAACCATAATATATTTCTAAAATGCATTCTTCCTGATCAGTTTACTCAATCATGCATGATTAATTCTTGTTCTGTCAGATCAGACAACATATAACTTGGAATGATAATAGCTTATTTTAAAAAATATACCAGGCATGCTGTGATTGTGAGGAATTTTTAGCTGTTCAAGGATTGTGGAAATTTTGTCATTTGTGTGCCTTTCAAAAAATAATTAAAGGCAAGAGAAAGTCAGAATAAAAGTACACAAAGTTATTCAGATATGTTAGAAACTTTTCATACACAGAAAAATTATCCCATCTTTCCTTAGGAATTCACTAAACGCTCCAAAACCAATTTGCCATTTTTAACAAAGAAAAAATCAGATTCTATTCTTGCAGTAATGTAACAATTGGCAGTAATGAGTTACCAAGCCATTTTTTTCTTTTAAATAAATTCATCCAAACATCCAAGTTTGTCAAAATGTGAGCATATCTTATTGCTTCCTTTCAGATTTATTACTTTCAGTGATTGAAATGAAGACACAAAGTTCTTTCCTTCAAACTTTCTGCAAATTTTCTGGGTCATCACAAATTGAACTTTTAGTATCTTCTCTCATTTTTTATATAAACCACACACTTTTAGTTTAAGATATTAGTTTCCTTTATCTACAATAATCAGAAGCTGCATTAGTGATGAAAACATACACACAATCTTTAGTATATATTTACATTTATTTAATGACTTTGACCTCAGTTATAGCCTCAACCAGTCATATTAACCACAACTGCAACTGAAATACTTAAATTGTATTTCCTACTTGTCTTGGTTACTTTTTTCTCGTTGCCGAGACAAAATACCCAACACCCAAAATGAAGAAAGGAAAGGTTTATTTAGCTTACAGTTGTGGAGGTTTCAGTCCATACTTGGTTGCTTCAGAGGCAGAGCGGCACATGGCAGAGGGCAAACTGTTCAGGGCAGCAGAGCACAGCAAAACCAACCAGCCAAAGGGAAGAATGGCTGCAAGCCTCCTTTTCTCCCCTACATTGTAAACAGCCTACCCCCACCCAGGGGATGTGTACCTCTCACACAGTCTCCATGTCCTCCTCTTCCACAGGCTCAGGATGTATACAAAGTAAGCACCCTGGCTTCCTGCTGAATCACACAGTTAACCTTTTAACTTCCCAAATTAACACAATAAACAACATCCCAGAAGGGCAAGGGCATGTCCTTTTCACCCCAAGATCTACAACTGCTGAGTTACTCAGCTAAACCTCCAGACTTCCCAAGTTGACACAATGTATCAACCTAACACTACTAATGGAGAAAACAGGCAGATGAAGAATTATGTCTATCTTGTATATACTACTGTAGTTCACAAATATATGCTGTATGTTCTCCTACAATTATGCATATGTATTTATGTGATTTTCTTCAGTTCCTGGCTTGCTACATCTCTCACTATATAGAATCTTAATTCTTCAAGGTTAGCAAACGTATCTTTTCCCTTTTTGGTGTGAAAAAAATCATAAAAATTAAGGTAATTATAGCAGTGACTAACCCACTGTATTCACAAATAGTTCTGAATTCAAGATTAAATTCTACAAGGTTGTGGTATATAGAGATTTTCTTAGAATCCTACCTAATAGATGTTAATGGTATTCAAATATTTGGTATTTTGTCATCTTATCCAGTGGTCACTCCGGGCTATGTACATCCTTATGATAAAGGCTATTTTATAAACTAGGCACAATCGAACTATAGTGACTACTAATAAGATTTTTACAATTACATAACAGTGTACTGTAATAAAATTGGTAGCATCACCACACTTGCTTATTACGGCCAGGATCGAGTCAGTGTACTTGGATAGAAGCATTGCTCTGCTTCACCAATTGGTCTGCTAACCGGGATGGCTATTAACAGCCCTGTAGTCTACAGAGCGTGTATACGTTGCATACAGGATAGTTTACATCCAGGGTGCAATGGGGTTATATGATGTCTGATTTTTATCTTATGATTCATAACAGCATTTAACTTAAAATATATGCAATGCTTATTTCTCCAAGGTCCATTTAACATTTTCCAACTGTGGAAAGTGAATTCCTCATTAAGGTGGGAATACTATTTAGTGAGTTTAGGAGTTTTAAAGCCTATATGATTAAAATGTTCTTCAATTTTCTTTTAAAAGTTATTTTTGTCAGTGCATATTAACATCACATGACGAGGAGCTTGTCTGAGATGCTGTTACATGTATTCTACGGATTTTAAGCAATTTCAGCCACATCGTTCCCGTCTTTTTTCCCTCCCCACTTTGCATTTGCTCCCTTCCAGGTCTGCAAATATCCGCCTCCCGGTTTCCTGTCCTCTGTCTAGCTTTCTAACTATTTACCTAATAATTTATGTTTCTCATAAAAGAAAAAAATCCTATGTTTATCTTTCTGAGTCTGGCTTCTTTCACAGTATAAAGTTTTCTAAGAGTATCCATTTTTCTTCAAATTATATGGCATCATTCTTCTTTATGCCTGAGAAATATATATATATACACATATATATCCATTCATCTATTTATTCAATTATAATTATTCCTCCATTGTAATATGTTAGTAATGCATGCCTATAGCATGCCTATATTCATTTTGGGGAACTGGTACATGTATTATATATATATATATATATATATATATATATATATATATTCAGCCTTTTTACAATGAATTTTTCCAATGAATGGATGTTGGATGTAGTCAAAGGGTTTTTCTATCTAAATTCAGATAAGCATGTGATTTTATCCTTAAATGCTTATTATATTTATTGATTTGCCTTTATTGTACCACCTTTGCACCTCCGGGATGAGACTAACTTAGCTGTGATGAACATGGTGTGATAAAAAATAAAGCATATTTTTAAATTTTAAAACATTGCAGTGAGAGGCACATTGGCATTAATCCAACTCAAAGTACTTATCACTTCAAACACATATATCCTATCATACTTGGTGCTTTCTGACACAGCTCTGGAAGTCTTATTTTGTGAGTATCTTTACTTGCGTGGTTGTGATTGCCTCCACATCCTGGACTGACTCAAAGCTTCTCACTTGCATGGATATTTTGACTTTGGGGAAGAGCCAGAGGTCATGTAGTGTCAGCTCTGGTGAACAAAGTGGACGAGGGCATGGAGCAATGTCTGTATAGGCTTGCCCTTCCCCGGGAGTGCTTGGTGGCAGCACTGACCACGACTGTGATCTCACTTCATGAGGACAAGGAAGGGAATTTCAGAGCTGCCTCAGAAAGCAGAAAGAATGATGAGATCAGTGTTCCACTGATTTATTAGTTCCTTCTACTGCTTTTAAGCTTTGTCTGTTCTTGAGTTTTTAGGACTCATCTAATAAGGTTAAAATCATTATGAAGTAAGTTCCTTCTATAACTACTTTTTATCATTCCAGAGAGTTGAATTTTGTCGAAGCCTTCCCAGGATCTATTTAGATGATCATGTGATTTTTATATTTGTTTTAACTTATGTGTGCTACATTTATTGATTTAAGTACATTGTACCATTATCCTTGCATCCCTGGGATAAAACCAACTTGATTATCTTCTTAATTCATGTTGAATTCAGTTGAGAGGATCTCATTGAAGATTTTTACATCTATGTTGACTAAGGACATTGATCTGCAGTTGCTTTTTTTTTATTGCTCTTATATATTTTCAGTATTATTGTTGTCCTGGCTTCATAAAATTAATTTCAGATAATAGTTTCCCTTTATATGAGAAAATGTTTGTGAAGCACTGGTACCATTTCTTCACTAAAGGTCTGGTAAAATTTAGTCACACCCATGTGTTCCTGCACTTTTCCCTGTTAGAGTTTCAGTTGCTGTTTCAAACTCAGTTGCTATCGATCTATTTATATTTCATAAATTCTCTTGACTCAATTTGTGTAGGTCTCATTTGTATAGGAATTCATCAATTTCTTCAAGATTTTCTGATTTATTGGGATATAAACTTTGACAATACTTTCTGGTGACCTTCTAGATTCCAGTGCTGTCCATTTTCCCAGTTTTCATTTCTAACTTTATTGATTTGGCCTTCTTTCTCTTTCTTTTGGCAGGTTTGTCTGAGGATTTGTTAATCTTCTTTATCTTTTTAAAGAGTTAACATTTTGATTTGCTAAGCAGCTGTATCTTATTTTTATTTCAATTTCATTAATTTCTGCTCTGATTTTTATTATTTTTTCCTTCTACTGCTTTTAAGCTTTGATTGTTCTTGAGATTTTTAGGACTTTGAAATGCATCGCTATTATTTATATCCCCTCTGTTTTTCTGGTGTAGGCACTCAGAGGAATAATCTTTCCTGTTAGCACTAGTTTTATTGTATCTGGCTGATTTTCATATCTAGTGTTGCCATTATAATTTAATTATAGGAATTATTAAACTCCTGTGATATTTCAGTGACCCATTCCTCACTTTTTATTTAATCTCCCTGTGTTTGTGAAACCTCTGTGGTTTCATATGCTGTTGATTTCTAGTTTTATTCCATTTTTATCTGATAGAATATATAAAATTACTATGTTTCTATAATTGAGATTTGATTTATGCTTTAAAATATGGTTTATTTTGAAAACAATGTTTTGTGGGTGCTGAAAAGAATTATTCTGCTGAGTTTAAATGAAACACTCTACATCAAGTAAGTACTTTTGAGCTGTCGTGTAGTTCAGTGTTGATGTTTCTCGACTATTTGTCAGTTGTCCTACCTGTCTTTGATAGAGGATTTTTAATTCCTCTAATATGATTGTGCTGAAGTCTATCTGTTCTTATATGTTAAGTTGTGTTTGCTTTATGAAACTCTGTGCCAATGGTTGTTATGTATATATTTATGATTGCTATGTCTCCCGGTGGATTCTTGCCTTTAGCAATACATGTGTATGGCCCTCTTTGTCTCTTCTGACCAGGCTTTGTTTAACACCTACTTTGTTGAATATAAATACAGATACTTCTGCTGGCTTATTGGCTCCAGCTGGTTGAAATAGCATTTCCTGTTTTTTTTTTTTTTTTTAACTTTCTATGTCTATACCTTACTGATGTCATATGGCTGGGTCTTATATTTTCATCTAGTTTGCCAATCTGTCAATTAATTGGTGACTAAAGACAATTTTCATGAAGTATTTTTTTATTTTACTTTAAAGATAAAAGAACAAGCACCTAATAATGGAGCACCTAACTTTACAAGTCAAATCTTGACAGACGTAAAAAATCAAATAACTAATAACACTATTGTAATAGGGGACCTAAATACCCCTCTGACGCAAAGAGACAGGTCAACCGGACAGAAACTCAGCAAAGAAATAAGAGACCTGAACCAAAAGTGTGAACAGATGGACTTAGTAGATGTTTACA
>PVLD010013343.1:39741-56499 GCA_004027595.1 Dinomys branickii | reverse complement strand
TTTTTATTTTTTACAAAACAGGAGAAAAGAGTGAATTGGGTTGGGGGCAGGTGACACGATTCTCCACAAAGGTACAAAATCGCCCATAGAAAGTCAATTCCAAAGAGCCCAGGCTGTTGGGAGGAGGCGTCCCTGGGCATCCTCTCCCCAGATGTCCTTCAGATCCAGCAGGGGTGGCTTCCGCTTTGGGGCTGTCCCCTGAGATGGGAAGGAGAGGCCTTCTCAGCCCTTGCCCAGGAGGGGAGCTAACAAGCAACTGAGACTGTACAAAGAGAAGAGGATGAGGGGTGGCCTGCGGCTGAGGGCCTGGGGGCAGGGGCAGGGACAGCCAAGCAGAAGGCCAGCAGCCTCTGGGCGTGTAGATGAGTGGGAAAGTGGGAGGCTCCAGCCAGAGTCCAGCAAGAGTCCTCCTGCTCCTTGGAGGCAGCCCTCAGAGTGGGAGCATGAAACCCCCATGAGTGAGAGGAACATCTGGAGGTCACAGGAGCACCCCCTGGAGCCACAGAGCTGCATCTGTCTTGGTCTAGCTGCCAGGCCTCAAGCACATGGGTCCGTCCACTGTCCTGGCAGGGCGTCGAGCCCAGATTGCTTCTCTTTTGGTAAAAAGTAGTCCTAGTTATTTCTCTACTGCTGAGAACTGGCTGAGCTTCAGGAATTTCGAGACAATGGTGGTGACAGTGTCTCCCCTTCTGGTGATCTGGACAGCTTCCTCCCCGGATTCCAGGGCAGAACAAGGGGTACAGACACCACCCGGACAGAGGGGGAGCTCCAGCCCCAGAAAGCCCAAGCTGGAAGGAGAGGCCGCTCACCCACCCCTTGCCCGGGCTGGCCTGTGCCAAGGTGGGCTGCAAGCCCAGCTGCCAGCAGGAGGACAGCAAGAGCCAGGATGGCTATGAGCCCAGGCCGGTCCCCTAGGGCTCTATGACAAGGAGTGGCCTCTTTAGTCCTGGCCCATACACAAGCCGACTCAGTGTGGGCATCGGCAAAGGCCACTTGCAGGCAGGCCCAGTACTCTGTGGCCTGCAGGAGGCGGGTGATGTTGTAGCTGTGGGTGCCCTGGGGCAGGCGAGCCAGAGCAGGGGTCGCCTGGCCCTGGAGCGCAGAGGTGCTGGACCAGGTGAGTTTGGCGGAGACTGTGTTGGGTGGCGGAACCCAGGACAGCAGGATGTGATAGGGGTGGGTCTCCTGTACCCGGAGCTTTAATTTCCGTCTCCTGTCCCTGCCTGGCTGCAGGGGAGCCCTGCCAACTACCACACTGACCGTCTTGGTGTCAGCCCCCACCAGGTTCTGGGCCACACAGGTGTATAGCCCTGCCTCTTCCACAGTCACCCTTCGAAGCTCCAGAGTCCCCTCAGGATACACCCGGTATCTCCTGCCTACATGGGCAGGTGTCAGTCGAACCCCGGCTGGAGTGACCCAGTAGATCTCAGGCTCTGGCTCAGCCAGCGCCCGGCAGTGCAGTGTCACAGTCTCTCCGCTGGCCACCTGGAGGCTGGGGGGGAAGCTGCGGGGGGAGATAAGGGGCAGGCAGTGGTCTGTCATCTCCCGGAAGGACACCTCTCGGACCAGGTGGCGCTGGAGGTCGGGTGGCTCGGCACACATTGTGGACTGTGGCTCGATGAAGCGGAGGCGGGTGCCAGTGGCATTGGCCCAGCGGATGATGCAGTCACAGCGGATGGGGTTGCCGTGGAGCCCCACCTCCTGCAGGTTGGGCAGGGACTCCACTGTCTGCTGGTGCAAGGCACTGAGAGCATTGTTGTTGAGCATGAGGGTCTCCAGCTGGGGCAGGTGGTGGAAGGCGCGGGGGTGCACGAAGGACAGCCTTGGGTTGTTGGTGACATCCAGCTTGGTCAGCTCGGGGAGGTTAACTAGGGCGAACTTGTCGATGGAGACCAGCTCCTCCATGTTGTTGAGCCCTAGCTCCTTGAGGTGCAGCATGTTGGCAAAGTCCCCTGGTCCCACCCGCTGCAGTGGGTTCTTGTTTAGGTCTAGAAACTTGAGCCCTGGCACCTGCTCCAGGGCCCGCCTGGGCACCCGGGCTAGCTGGTTGTCATAGAAGGAGAGGCTCTCCAGGCTTTGCAGCCCCTCCAAGGCATAGTCTGAGATCTCCCGAAGGCTCATGCCCGCTAGCACCAGGCTGCGCAGGTTGGCCAGGGGCCGGAAGTTCATGTCCAAGATAGCATCCACCTTGTTGCCGCCAATCATGAGGATTTCCAAGTTGGGCAGCATCTCGAACCAGCGGCTGTCGATGGCTCTCAGCAGGTTGGAGTTAAGGTGCAGCCGCAGCAGGTTGCCGAGGCCTGCGAAGGCCCGGGGAGCAATGCGGTAGAGCTGGTTGTGATTGAGATAGAGCTCCTGCAGGCCAGCCAGCCCGGCGAAGCTGTGGTCCTCCAGTCGGGCCAGCTGGTTCTCCTCCAGGTGTAGGCTCAGCAGCTGCGGCAGGGCCCGGAAGTCGCAGTCCCGGGCGTCTGAGAAGCTGTTCTGGGACAGGTCCAGCTCTGTGAGGTTGGCCAGGTAGGCAAGCTCACTCTGGTCCACACGGATGATGCTGTTGCTCTGCAGCAGCAGGGTCTGCGTCCCTGCAGGGAGTGCAGGGGGCACCGCGGTCAGGAACAGGTCATTGCAGTCCACAGTGGTAGCCTCGCGGTAGGATGAGCGGGGTGTATACCAGGGCCGGATCTGGCAGGCACACTGATGTGGGCAGGGCACACGCCAGGGCACCACGGGCACAGCGGCAGTGGCACCAGCCACCCAAGCTAGCAGGAGGGGGGCTACCAGGAGCCTCATGGTGGAGCTGCAGGGCAGGAGAGCATCCACAGGAAGAGTCCAGCGTCCTGCTCTTGGAGTTTTGCAGGGTTAGTCTCAGCAGCCCTGCCAGCACCCAGGGAACCACCCTCCCAGGGCCGTCATTCTAGGCGAGGCTGCGTAGGCATCCCTTGGTGCCCTCCTGGGTGTGGCTTCTCATCCTCATGCACCAGGGCCTGGCCTGCTCCCTCATCGCCACAGCCCCTCTGGCGCAGCCCTGGAAGGAGAGGGTGGAGAGTTAAGGTGGGGGCAGGAAGCAGATTCTATCACTCCACCCAGGCCTCCCCATTCCACTCAAGAAGCCAAAGGAGCAGCAGAGGCTCCAGGCCTCTTGGGTTCTGCCCTACAATCCTTAAGGCTTTAGTGTCTTTTTCTATAACCTATGCGAAGTGACTATGAATATTTAGGAAAGAGCCCTGGGATAACTCAGAGGAAGGTGTGTGTGTGTGTGTGCGTGTGTGTGTGAAGTGGCATGGGCCAATTGGAATTATGGTCATCTTCAGAGCTCTTCTGAGCCCAGAAAGATGAGGAATAGATTCTCTGATCTTTCTTTCCTCTTTCTTCCCTCACACCCTGGCTCACTGGGTAGATGGAAGAGAAAATGATCTTTTTTAGGCACCCCTCTGGTGCTATGGGTGGGGAGTGGGGTAGTGTGACCAAACGCACCTTCTGAAATGGGGGACAGTGCTAAACGCTTAGAGTCTCAGCTACTTGGGAGGCTGAGGTAAGAGGATAGTTCAGGGTCAGCCTGCGCTACAGAGGGAGACCTCATTAAGAAAACCATACCAACCAAATATAAAAAGGGCTACCCAGGACTTGAGTTGAAAGACAGCAGACCTGGCCCCACATCAGCACAGTGTGGGGAAGAGGGGGTGGCCCTGCCTGTGATGTGCCTAGGCGTTCCTAGGTGGGGGGCTTTCCCCTTCCCAACCACTTGCCAGGGTTGCCCTGAAGGGAGGCAGTGGGGCTCAGAATCCTGGCTCTGGGGGTATAGCTCAGTGGAAGAGCATTTGACTGCAGAATCCTGCCTCTGAGCACCTCAGCCCCACTAGAGAACTTTTGTGACTGACCTGGCTGTTCTTTTGATGCCCCTCCCCTCACTCACAGTGCACAGACCTTGCAGGTTAAACTCACCCTGACAAGCTGCCCCTCTTATGTCTCCTCCTCATTGTCTCCCAGACATCTCCTTTACTCTTCAAGACCCAAGTTCAGCTACTTCCTACAGAAAGCTTCTCCTAAACCCCTGTACCCTGGAGGCTAGGGGGCTGGTTTGTGCCTCACAGTGTCCACACTTCCTGGGGTCACAGCCCTGACCTCCCTGAGCGGGAAGCAGCACCAGCTAGCACAATGATGGTGAATGTTTAGAGTGCCCAAACTCCCTCCTCAGACTCCACTCATTTACCACGACGAGGGGCCAGCACTGGCCCTAACTGCTATTATCTGATGCTCAACTGCTGGGGTGATGCTGGGGTGACGTGGCTCGTGTGCCAAGAGGGCTCTGCCACAGGCTTGCCAGCATGGAGCTAGAGGCTCCGCTTGCTTGTTGTTGAACCTGTAGCACAGGACGGGAGCTCCCTGAGAGTTTATTGGAGGACTCAGGTTCACCCAGAAGGAGGCCCCTCCACCCGAGTCCGGAATCCAAACAGCTCAGCTCCTCTCTTAGACTCCAGGGCCAGGCTTCCCAGAAGTAGGGCCTGTCTTGGCCTAGAAACAAAGATGGAAACAAAAAAAGGCCAAACTGTGGGTTCCCTCTTCAGACCAGGTCTAGCTCTTGGATGGAGGTCAGATTTCAGGCAGATTTCCAGCTGCAGGTGTTGAAAAAAGTGCACACACACACTTAGTGAGCACCTACTATTGGCCGGGACTCTCCAAAGACCCTGAACATCTCATTCCATTTCACCCGTTATGGGCCTACGAGACAGCATTTACACCTGGAGGTCCGGAAGAGGTCAAAGGACTTAGTCTAAGCCATACAGATGGTCAGCAGCAACAGAGGAAAACCAATCAGTCTGGAGAGTGGGCATTTTCCTCCTGCCTTCTCTGTCCCCAGGTCTGGCCCAGGCTGCCCTGCGCCCCTGAAGATCTCGGGTGCACTGGCTGCAGCAGTGGGCTGGTGCCCATTCTTGTTTCTTGGGGCAAGGACTCCTTACCAAGGAACCGAGAAAGCCTAGAGCCGGGTCTCGGATGCTGCTCTGAGGCCAGAGGGACTCCATGCCACCTTATCCTGCTTCTGGGATACGGGAGCAGGGCGCAGTTGGAGCAGGGTACCCATCCTGAACAGGAGAGCGGCGGGCCTGTGTGCATCTGACTACTTCCCACTTTCCTCGGCAGCTATTTCTGAAGGTGGGAAAAACAACCGTAGCTTGAAAGGCGCAGAGGTTTGCGTAGGGGTGTGTACGCTGACACGTAAACCTCAGGGTAAACAAGCACATGTGCACACATGCATGCGGGGCTACACCCATGTGCAAGAGGAAGCCTGGGGGATACTATAGCCATCCAAGTCAGGGAAGGGGAGGGAACTGGGTGATAAGCAGTGTGGGCAGACAGGAAGTAGGGACCCTGAGAGGGTCCCATCATGGATTTGGATGCAAAGCCTGTGGCTCTGTTATGTACACCCGGGGCCACTGACTCTCGCCTAGACCTGGCCTGAGAGAGCAGGCCCACCCCAAATAGCTCAGGATGCAGAAACTGCTTCTAACACTTGCTATCCTGGGAAGAGTTGCTTACCTTCTCCAGGGTTCCATTTCCTTGTGTATAGAATAAGACTCATGAGCATGAAAGAGGTTGAATGTGTTGCACCTAGAAGGAGCTCAATAAATCTCAGCTCCCTTCTAGTTCTGGCATCTCCCAAAGCGAGTTGTTGGATCCTAGAGCTCCATAAGCCTCCATTGAGCTTACCCACCAGGGTCCAGCACGGTCTCCCAGCTGGCTGGGGGGCTGTGAGCAGAAGTAGATAACATGGTCACAGCTTCCCAGAGTGCCACGCTGGTTGGGGAGGCAGGACCCAAACTGCAAAATCAGCCCAAGATGGCTCAGGAGTGGAGAGCAGGTAGAAAGGCTCTGCAGTGAGCACCCAGCAGGCCCTGACCCCAGGCCCTACCTGAGCCTGGCTTTGCTCTCCTCCTCCCCCACTTTTGTTCTAAGTGCTAAGTCAGTGTTCATCTGTACAGTTACCAAGAAACCACTCTAACTTAAAAGCTCCAGCCCTGGTGTCTGTCCCCTGGCCCCCCTGCTGGCTGGGCAGGAGCCTAGGGCTGGCCTTTGGGGTCCAGAGAGAGGCGGTGGCTGAGGGCTCAACTCCATACCCAGCACATCTGACTCCAAGGTATGGCCCAGGCCCAGGGGAGTCCTTCCCTTGCTTCGAGCACGGAGCCCTTTTCAGGACAGGGCTCAGAGCTGCCCACTCACTTGCCATCACCATTTAAGGCTGTCTTGCACACGGCCCACTCACATGGACCCATTGGCAATCTCTACCGGGAAGCTGCAGAGAAAGCTAATTGTGTTTTCGCTATAATCTCCTGGGTGAACAGGAGTTTAGACTATCATATGTCACTTTCCCCAACTGGATTGTGAGCTCCTTGATGCAAGGACCATGCTTTTTGGGCCCCTAGAGCACCAAGTATAGGATTTACCAAATACTGGGACTTGTGAATGGGCATAAATAATGAAATGCGTAGAACATGTGTATGGTGATTGTCAGTTCTACCCATCCTTCATGCAAGCAAAGAAGGAGTTGTTTAGTCTTATTTTGTGCAAGAGGCAACTGACAGAAAGGTTGAGTGACTGGCCAGAGTTTACATAGCTTCTGTGAGGAAGGGTCAGGATTCAAACCCAGGGTCTCAGACTCCTGAAGATGTCCCTTCAGCCCAGTCACCATTGATCAGTGCTGGCTCTACAGGAACAGAGTGCCCACAGCACCTGCCTCAGTTGCAAATCCCCCTGGGTCCTTAGCAAATCTACCCTGACTGTGGCATGCAGGGTAGATCCATTCCTTGACTCCTGGCTTGAGTAATGCCCTGGGACGTGGGGGGAGGGGTGTTGCTCCTCTGTGAGTGTGGTGGGCCTGTAGCCACAGGGACAAAGAGCCAGCGGCTGCACCTAGATCTCAGCCTGCCCTCTGACTGCAGTGAATGGCTGGCTTGGAGTCCACAGCCTTGAAGGCACAGGCCAGGACACAGGGCTGGCCGCTTACTCCAAAGGCAAGTTATTCTCTTGGAAGAGCCAGCTTTGCAAACCCAGGCGGGCCCCCTCCTCCAGGGAGCATCTTTGGATTTAGCAGGCAGTGTAGAATTGACCTCCTACACGTCCTATTAAACTAAGCCCGTTGGCAATCATGGAAGACAGAGTTTTGGAGATACTGTGGTCACGAGCCGGAGCCTTGTCTGCCAGTTCCTGCTCTGGCCTCGCCCTCAGCACAACCCTGGGGGTCTGGCTGGGCCTCGAGATGGAAGTATGGAGGCTGTGTAAGCAGAGCCTCTCTCTGCCCTCCTTCTCCCTGCTTTTCCCTCTCCATGCCTCCCAGCACCCTGCCCAGCCCGGGAAGCCAGGGGTCCAGAGGGAGGACGGTGGGTGGGAGGCGATCAGTTGCCTGGCCTTGGCTGCTGTGGTGCCAGTTCCCCTCCACCCAAGCTGTGGAGACAGATGGGCAGCATAATTGAGTGCAGTGTTGATAAACTCCGGCCTCCTCAGCAGCAGGTAAGAGGTGGGTGGGAGCAAAGCTGAGGGAATGGAAGGTGCTCCCCTCTGTAACCTGGTCTCCAGCCCCTCTTGGGAGGTGAGCAGGGCCCTCACTCCCACCTTTCATTTAATCACACACAACTAGATCCTTGGAGTTGGTGGAGACCTTAGCATTTCTTTGGTCTTCCAGAGCCTGAATTCCATAAATAACTTATGCCAAAAAGGGATGGTCGAGCAGGAGCCTGGGCTTTGCGATCGATCAGGGACTGAGCCTGGCTCTGTCACTGGCTGTGTGACCTTGGGCAATGCACTTAACCTTGGGAGCCTCAAATACCTGGGCTGGGAAGTGGGGATTGCTGTGAGGTCCGCAGGAGATAAGGCCTGTCACACATTTGCGTTTCTCCCATCACTGCAGCCTCTCCTTCCACCCTCCTCCTCATTTTACCATTTGTAATATTTTTTGAATCATTGTGGAGGTGTAAAATACACACAGGAGCATGCACAGAGGACCCTAAACCCACATGCAGATGCCAGCACAACCGCCACCCAGATCTTTGAAATGAATCCCAGCTCTCCAAAAGGTTCCTACCTGCCCCTTCCCTGTTGATGTGTGGCCTCCATCTGTCCTGACCTCCCCTATCATCCATCAGTTGTATTCTCAAAACTCAAATTCCCCTTCCATTGCCATCACAACTTGAGACTGGGTACTGGGGGTTAAGTGACTCTCACATTAGAAAACTTTGAATTCACAGAATTCATTCTCCTACTGCAGAGCGGGCCAGAGCCTTCTAAGGGCTCATGCATCACCGGTGGTCTCCAGGAAGAGAGACTGGGCCTTCTTCCTTAGAGTTCCTACATCTAGAGACTGCTCTAGGCCATAGAACCCAGACTCTGGCTGGAATCCTGTAGGCCTGGGTGTGCTGTGTGACCACGAGCCAGGAAGATGGCCTGGCCACCTCCTGCTCCCTGTGCACCTAGTTCTAAGGCACTAGGCAAGGGCCCAAAAGAGGCGGCTGGGGAGGAAGGGCCCAGTCCTGCCTGCCTACCTGTTCCCGGACTGCTCCACCATGACGGTCTCAGAGCTCTTCATTGTTCAGTCTGCCCTAGAGCCAATGTCTCCTCCTGCAGAACCATCTTAAGTCCTACCCAAACACTCACAGCGCTCCTCCTCACCATGGAGGGACCCTCTTTCCCAGACACATCATGCGCCACTAAACAAGACTTGCTACTTCCTTCACATCGCAGGCCTCTCACTCTGCCGCCAGGCCTTCCTCCAATTTCAACTATGAAATTCCACTTTAGCCATCAAAACCCATGTCTCCTCCTCCACAGTGCTCTCCCCAGTCTCCCTAGAGGAGGGTGGCCACTCCCACAGCGGGCCAGGAGACCCTCCAAACAGGCCTGCAGCACTGTCCTCACCATCTGCTGTGCATTTGCCCAGCCGGGCTGGGAGCCCAGCGAGAAAAGCGTGGCTTGCCGTGGATTTCTGGGTGCCCGGAGCCTGTGGGGTGGTGGTGGTGGGGTTCTACTATGAAGTGAAAACCCAACCCACTGGTTGGCCCCGCAAACAACTTAAAGTGGGTACAATCTGCATTTTTTAAAAATGATGAACTAGCATGGAAGATGTCAGAGTACTTTGTAGATGTACAGAGAACATGAAGATGTCTGTAGCCAGACTAAGCTTTTCCTGTTTTTTGTGGTTTTTTAAATATTAGGAATCAAGCCCAGGGCCTGCTACACTGTGCTATATCCCCAGCACTTCTTTTTATTTTGAGACAGAGTCTCACTAAGTCACTCAGTTGTCCAAGCTGGGCTCAAGCTTGCCATCCACCTGCCTTAGAGTCCCAGGGTCCTGGGATTCCAGGTGCATGTGTACATCACAGCAGGCTTTAAGTGTTCTTCTGAGGTATTTCTCCTTATTTTGCGCGCGCGCGCACACACACACACACACACACACACACACACACACAATGGTGTATAGGCGCCTGACACAAAATATAGTCTTTTCCTTGAGCTTTAGCTAAAGAGGCTCACAGATCATTGTTCCAAGCATTTCTTTTGGAGAGGTCTTTTCACCCCTCTCTGAGCCCACTGGGATGAGGAGGGCATAAAGCAGAGTCTTAAGAAGACACAGCACTGCTGAGGGTGTCCATGTGCCCAAATTTCGATCGCGCCTCACTTTATTCACCGACCCCATTCTCCCAGCAACAGTGTGAGGCAGGTGCTCTCCAGATGAGAGGCAGAAGCTCAGGGACACCAAGGGACCCGACAGGGCCCGCAGCCAGCGTGCGGGGGCCCGGGGCTGGACCCCAGCTCTCTCCTTCACCAGTCCAGCTACTTCTGTATTTCTGTGCTAGAGCTCACCTGATCCCAGGTAGCACAATGGGGGGGAGGCGCGGAGAGCCATGGGCAAGGATGAGTTCCTGTGGTCCAGCCTTGCCCTCCCTCCTCTCTGGAATACCAGGGATCAGAGACCCCTTTCTGCACCTAAGAAGGAAGGGTCCTGTGGCCAGGCAGGAATCTCTGCTTTGCCAGGGCTCCTGGCTGGCTCCGGCAGCAGGTGAGAGAGTGCCATGCCTGGAAGGGAGCCTGCCTCATTATCCCTTAATTAGGCCAGAGGGTGCCAGCTGGTACCACACGGTCACTTCTGATTGCACTGCACCAAAATAGGCTTTGCAGAAGCCGAGCCAGACCACCAGGTGTGGAGAGTGGCTTCCAGCTGAGCCCACCTCAGGGAAACATTCTCTGACTCCTCATCACCCTCTTCCAGGCTCCCATGGTGCCCAGTATTCCCCCATCACAGCCTGGTGTTTACCCCTCTGCCTGTCCCACTCCAAGCCCCTCAGGGCAGGAGCTCTGCTCCAGGCTGCTAGCTCTTCCAAAAGGTTGGCACACAGTAGGAGCTCAGAGAACACCTAGAGAAGGAGAGAAAGGCGTGGGGAAGGGAAGAAAGGCAAGGCCAGCAGGGTGTGGGGGTGGGTGGTGCTGGAGCTCAGAAGCCCAGGGGATCAAGCGCCTAGGCAGTGGGCTGTCTGTGCTGACCCTCCTGTTGCACTCCTTGCCAACGGTCACCATCCCAGGGCATGTCTTCCTGGGCACACACCCTCGTCCCCTTCCCTGGTTCTTGACCTTCCCTGGCCACTTTAGCCCATCGTGGTCACTGGCTCCTGGGTGAAGAAGGCTCTTTGCTCTGACTCAGGGTTTTGCTCCTGGCTGTGGCAGGATCCTGCGTGGGCTGCCTCAGGCCCCCTTTCAGAAAGCCTGTGCACTCCCTCAGCTTAGGCAAGAGGCGAAAGCACCAGAGCCCTGGACATGACCCTGCAACGTGACCGGCATCTCAGATTCTCCATCTGTGGGTGGGAAGAGCCCTGCCTCATGCAGGGAACATGAAGATGTCTGTAGAGTGCTTGAGCTTGGTAAAGTTTCCTTCTCTTTTCATCCACCTTTGTTTCATCGGAGGCTGATATCCTTCTCTGGGCAACTCCTCAGTCTCTAGGTGAGCAGGGCACCCTCTTCCTGGGAGCCCTTACACTTCAGGCTGACACTCCTTCCCAGGAGGGGCTTCCCTCTTTGATGTCACAGACAGCAGGGGCTGGGGTCCCAGGACAGTCCTCTGAGCTGCTCTAGTGACACCAAACAGTCCTGCTGCAGGTGCTCCAGGCTGAGATGACCGCCCTAGCACTTCCTGCAAGGGCTGAGAGGGCCACTCCTGACAGAGCTCTAAATACTCAGCTTGATGGCATCCACAGATACACACTTTGCCCTCTGCCACAAGCCAGATGGACAGCCATGATCAGCTGCTGACCCACAAGCTTCCCCAACCTCCCTTCCTAGATCAGCACGGGGTACCAGGCAGACTTCCAGGACAATTGCTAAGTTGCCCAGACTTGGCTTCAATGTGTGATCCTCTTGACTCAGTCTCCCAGTGTTCTGGGATTACAGGCAAGCACCACCATGCCAGCTCCCTGTAGCGTTCTTTAAAGGCTTCCTCCTACAGCCAGGGGCTTGGTTCACTCCTTAGTCACCAGGGATCCCTGGGAGCTCACACAAGGGTGGGGGAAGAGGAACAACTCCAGAGAGGTGCAAGCAATGGTCTTTCTTGTCCCTATGCTTTTGCACATGCACACCTTGCTCAGAAGCCCTTCTCCTCGCTTACACAAGGAGAAATTCCTATAGAATGTCCTTATACTGCACATCAGTGAAGTCCTCCCTGGCTACCAGCACCACTCCCAACAATCCGTCCCTTGCTGCCTCCTGCACCCCTGAGCCTCCCCCACTCAGTGTGATGCTCATCTCTCTGTGAGCTGCTGAAGCTGGCAGGGGCAGTGGCTTTTTGGCCTGGGCACTAATAGACAGGAAGACAGCCACAGGGATTCCAGAAACTTGAGAGGAGGTCTGGGGTCCTCACAGGGCTGCAGGGCAGGGGAGGGAGTGTGGGGAGCAGCCCCATCCGCTCTGCAGGGAGGGAGGCAGGGTGCAGGGGGAGCAGGCCCATTCAATGCAGAGAAAGGCCAGACCCCTTCTAACGGAAAAGGAAAATGAAATCAGAATGAAAATTGATGAGGCGGAGAGAAAAGGAGACTCGTTTCATCAGAAGGTTTGCCGGATGAAGCTCAGAGATAAATCACACCACAGAAGGAGCCTAGGGCTCACATGGGGGGCTGCCACCTTCTCCCTCTGTCAGCTGTCTTGGGCAACCATGAGATAAATGGTTGCAGCTGAGCCCCGCTGTGGGGGGGGGGTTCTATTCCTTCAGACCCCCCATGCAGTGAGAATGGCCTGTCCACTCTTGCCACCAATTCCAGGATCACTCTAGCCATCCTCTCTCCAAGTCCCCCTGCTTCGTCTCTCCCCA
The DNA here is from genome assembly GCA_004027595.1 of Dinomys branickii. NCBI lineage: Eukaryota > Metazoa > Chordata > Mammalia > Rodentia > Dinomyidae > Dinomys > Dinomys branickii. The sequence continues at coordinate 44,162 of PVLD010013343.1, read as the reverse complement.
GCATGGGCTGCTAGGAAACTTGTCCCAAGTGCTGATTCTGGGTAGGGCCCTCCAGGTACTGCAGGTAAATGAGATAACTTCTAGGGACCAGCTCTACAAACCAAGGACAGTGATACCTAGATGTGCTCAACTAAAAATATATGTATATGACGAGCTTCCCTGGCCAAAGTGCCAGACTCCTTGCCTTTACCTCCTCTGGCCACAAGAAAACACTTTATCTGAGGAGCATTAACAGAGCCCTGACTGTAAACTAGGTGCTTTGTGGAGGCAAGGGGCTAGGGACACAAAGTATGGGGTGGGCAGGTGAGGACTCACAGGTTAAAAACCCAGCACCCTATGAGAGCATAAAAGTTATCACAGTAAGGGCAGCAGGACTCAACCTAGGATAGAGAGAGCACAGATCTGCCCCATGTAGAAAACTGGGCAAGCACCCCGGGAGGTTACTAACAGTCACTGCACTGTGCATTAGAAACGGTGAGATTGGTAGCGTACAAACTGTACTCAGTGAGGCCCATTAAGTGCTGCCTGGATCCGCAGGTCAGGGAGCCCACAGAGGGTGGGAAACTGCACACTTACAGGAGCGCCAGACAAAGGGCCGGGGATCGAAAATGCAGAAGGTGAATTCCAGGGAGAAAGTGGCCAGAGGGTGTGAGCGATGTGGCGAGGAGGCCACTGCAGCTGGCCAGGGGTCCGGACTCTCACAACACTGCAGGTAGAGGGAGCCAGATGGCCTGTGTGAGGCAATAACTACTATGGCCATCAACAATAATAACCTTTTAGGACCAAATGCACCTGGCAATCGAAATCTCATGTCGCTGTGTTCTGTCCTAAAATTCTTGCGTTGGATACTTAATTTTCCATGTCACAGTGCAGTGCTGGGAGGTGGGGTCTTGGAGAGATGTTAAGGTCATGAAGCCCCCTGTCCCCAGGCTCGAGGGAGGGAATCAGTCCTTTTATGTCCTGCTTCTACCCTCTTAGGACACAACATTCCTTTTTACCAGATAATGTGGCATTCAGGGTGCCATCTGGGAAGCAGACAGTAGCCCTTGTCAGATGTTGGCACCTTGATCTTGGACTTCCCAGGCTCCGGAACCATGAGAAATAAATTTGTTCTTTATAAACTGCTAGTCCATAGAACTATCTCATAGCAGTGGAAATAACACATAGTTGAGTTCTACAGATGCCAATATCCCCAGTGTTAATAGAAAGAGTATTAAGCGACTTGCCCAAGATCATAGGAAACAAGTAATGGGGGCAGGGAAGAAGATCCAGTACACTTCTAATCCAGTCCTTGTTTTCCTAGTGCGAGGGCAATGACAGTAATGGTAGCCACTGACAGTGACTGGGAGCCAGGCCTCGGACTAGTTATCCGCATGGCAAGTCCACAACACGGTGATGTAGGGGTGAGGAGCTCCACTTCACGGATGGAGGAGAATAGGGATCCCCCAAGAGCATTCGGTGGAAGCCAGGACTTGGGCTAGTACCAAAGCCTGGGCTCTAAACCCCACCCCTGCACCTCCTCCAGCCCCCACTGCCGAGGTCCTTCTCCCTCAAGTCCAGTACGGAATAGGGAGACTTCGAGCTGACTTTTTTCTAATCATCCCCCTTGGATCTGGGCCAAGCCAAGAGAAAGAACTGGGCCCCTGGCCTAAGGTCCGCCACCTTTCCTCATGGGGAGGAAGTTCTCCAGCCTGGCATGGGCTCCCTCTCCTCCACACCCGTCGGTGTCTCCTGGTCCAGTGCACCCAGACAGCCAGGGGCGCCCAGAGCCCTGAGCTAATGGAAGGAAATGCTTCCATCTGCGATCAATAACAGGCATAATTCAGTGACTGCAGCAAGTACAAAGGAGTGTAGGTTAAATCAATATTTAGAAGCTTCAAAATTAAACTAATTAAGAGCAAGCCTTAATGATTTTTACTGTCTGGGAATAAAAAGACAAGAAGCCCACCTATATTTCACGATTCCACTTTAGTAGCTTGCAATAATCTGGGAAGAGCAGAAATTGAAGGTGCTCCAGCAGCTCCGAGTGCTGCACTGCAGGAGAGGGAGCACCTTGTCCTTGGTAGAGAAAGGTGGGAGAAAATGTGTGGGGTGGAGCTCAGCACATGGCAGAGCCCACTGGCACGGAGTCAGGGCTGTGATGGGTTGAACTGTGCCCTACCCACAGGGTTATATTGAAGTCCTAACCCCAGGCGCCTGTGAACATGATCTTATTTCAAGACATGTCCCCCACTGACGGCCACCAGAAGAAAGAAACCTGCAGAGGCAAGGAAGGATTCTCCCCACCTTTCAAAGGGAGGATGGCCCTGCTGACACCTTGAGTTTGGACTTCCAGCCTCCAGAACCTGGAGACAATAAGTTTCTGTTGTGTTACGGCCCCTGGTTTGGGTTTGCGGTGCTTAATTAACATAGTGCCAGGGAGTTCACACAGGGACTCTGCATTATTATTTCCACTCTGCCACTTGCTACCTGTGCAAATGCAGGGAACAGTCTTAATCTTCAGGCCCCTCTGTCTTCACCTCTGAAAAATGGGGATAAGAATAGCATCTTCTGTCTTAGAGATGCACAGATCGACACAAGTGTGACTCAGGCTGTATGAGCTGTGAGTGCTGTGCAAATACACCCAGGCTCATGGCTTCGAGGAAAGAATCTGTGAAGAGACTCAGGAGCCATCTGTCAGGTGAGCAAGAGAAGGACCGTCCTAAAAGCCAGTTGGATTCATAGAAGTGTGTTCACTTGGCATTAGGATATTATATACAAGAAGGGTGTTTTTATTGTCATTTTCTCTTTTTTTGAGACAGGGTCTTGCTATGCAGTTCAGGCTTGCCTTGAACTCTCTTATGTAGCACAGGCTGTCCTCAAACTCATGGTGATCCTCTTGCCTCAGCCTCCAGAGGGCTGTAAATGCAGGTGTGTGCCACCACATCCGGTATTGTCATTTTAAACAGAAGTTTTATGTGCTGCCTGCTTGATGCTGGTTTTTCTTACCTGTTAACAAATGGGTTGGACAATGTTATTTTAAAATTATTTTTCAGCATCATTTTCTGGGAATATATATGTATATATATATATATATAGAGAGAGAGAGACAGACAGACAGACAGACAGACAGACAGAGAAACCATGTGTATGCGGGTCTGGCAGCCCTAACCTTGTTCTCATCCTTAAACCTTTCTCTGCAGCCCAGTCAGAGTCAGAGCAGTGCCAGGCAAGGCCTATGGGCAGAGAGCTCAGGAGTCGGACTGTTCTGGGGCTTTTCTGGGGCTTTGCTTGGCTCTGCCCCTGCTGCCTGGGTTAAGTGAGAGGGAGCCAGAGCAATTTGCCCTTATCCTCCCCAGAGTTTACCAGGCATGAGGGGAACAGGAAATCACACCGACAGCAAATAAAATCTCTACTGAGCTTAAGAGGGCTGGTACCCTAAGCTTGGGTGTTTATCCTGGATAAATGTTCCCGATGATCCACATACTTAACACTGGAGCTCCATCTCCTGTGCTATGGAACAGGCCAGCTGAGCTTGGGGCCTCTTCTAGGGCCCCAGTGGGGCCTGGCGTCGGGAGGTTCTCAGGTTGTCTCTCCGAATCTCTGCAGGAGTTGCACCTTGCAGCCGTAGGGCTCCCGAGTGGCCAAGGGAGGGGCCAAACTTCCTGCCAGGTAACAGCCAGCATTCTTCCCAGGCAGGCATCCTATCCCTGCGGCGAACAAGCATCTGCTGGCACGTAACTCTCTGGGACAGGTGACATCAGCAGTGTCACCACCATTTGGGATTTACCGCCACACCATCACCAGTCAGCCCACCCCCTCTGTTAACATCACCAGACCCATCCCTGCCACGTGCGTTGTCCCAGGCTGTGATCGGCAGCATCCTGTGCTCACTGCCACCACCGCACATCACTCCGGACCCTCTCCATTAGCATCGTCTTTTCCACCCTCTGCCTGAATCTTGATCCTCGCAAGGATGCGGATTATCGTGAGTACATGTACACAGCCGCACTGCTGGGATGCATACAGACTTGGAGACAGGTGTGGATTCTGCCATTAAACATGCATGAGACAGTGAGAGACACCCCACATGGTGCTAACATGGGCACAATGGCCAGAGATACACAGACCCACACACGAAGAGGAGCACGAACATGCACGGGTGCTGCACACACGTAGTGTGCCGGCAGAAGGTGTGTGGGGACTGAAGCGTGGGCAGGGGATGAGCCTACGTGTGACAAGGAGAGTCCCTGCATTCTGCCTGGGGGACGCAAAAATGACAAGTATTCACCTCCCGTTATCACTGTGTTTTTCAACTCTGGCTGCACCATAGAATCACATGGGGACCTTTAAAAATATACCAATGGGAGCTGGGGATATAGCTCAGTGGAATAAGCGCCTGCCTAGCAAGCGCAGGGTCCTGAGTTCAATCCCCAGTACCG